>CAUYRT010088201.1:0-69173 GCA_963574885.1 Lepilemur ruficaudatus
TCCCAGGTGGTGGGGAAAACGGGCACGAAAGCCATGTGAGAACCAGACAAGACGGTACCTTTTTTTTTTTTTTTTTTTTGAGACAGAGTCTCACTCCGCTGCCCGGGCTAGAGTGCCGTGGCGTCAGCCTAGCTCACAGCAACCTCAAACTCCTGGGCTCAAGCGATCCTCTTGCCTCAGCCTCCCGAGTAGCTGGGACTACAGGCACGTGCCACCATGCCCGGCTAATTTTTTCTATATATTTTTAGTTGTCCAATTAATTTCTTTCTATTTGTAGTAGAGACGGGGTCTCGCTCTTGCTCAGGTTGGTTTCGAACTCCTGACCTTGAGCGATCCTCCTGGCTCGGCCTCCCAGAGTGCTGGGATTACAGGCGTGAGCCACTGCGGCCGGCAAGATGGTACTTTTGAGAAGCAACAGGACCAAACGCCTGGCTGAAGTTTAGGGCATCTACAGGGACAAACAGATACGAAATGGCAAAGCCAGGTGAGGAGGGATGCCGGGGCTCTCACCCTCTACCGAGGAGTTCAGACTTGACTCCAGGTACCACGAGAAGCTGCCGACAGGTGAAACCGGTGAATACGATATTTAAAGCAATGATTGCTACTATAACACCCTTCATAAAGGAGCTTTTCAGTGAATTATTAATATTATCTCTCATCTAATATGTATCAAAATTTAGTTTATGGACTGGTAGGATGTGCTAATGGCCAATAAAAATAAAAGGCTCAGCTGATTCCCTGCCTTTGACACTCCATTTTAAACACGCTGCACCCCGCCTGCCGAATGAATTCAGTGCTTCTGTGATCAGTGAACGGAGCAGCATGGAATGAGACCATGGCTAGGTGGCAGCAGGCTAAGCCAAGCATTTCAGCTTCCCCGCGGCTCTGAGTCGCCTGGCTTTTGCCAGCTTTTGTCAAAACGTTAACATTTCTTAATGTATTTTAACACGGTTTGCATTATGCACTAAACGAAAATTTTCCAAAGCAAACGGCTGCTTTAAAAAAATCATGTTTATGTACGGTTTGTCAAGTTCACACTCCTTGTTTCAGAAACGCCCAGTCTCCAGGGATCTCCGCGGAGCTCCAGTGGCCTCCAGAGACCGGTGCTGGTTCCCTGTCTGTCTCCCTTCCCCGCTTACTGTGCTGAACTTCTGCCCAGCCACACACACCATCCCCACTCCTAGAAGCATCTAGAGTCCATTCTAGGATTGAAATGGAATTTTATTCCTGCATTCACACAGGTGGATATGTACAACTGGTATCACATCTTTGGTGAAAAACAATTTTCAAAAAGGGTAAAAAAAAAAAAAAAAAAAAAACAGAATGAAAGGTCTCTGTGTGGTAACGTAAGTGTATATTTAACTACCTCCCTATTTCCTTTCAGTCCGGGGATTAAGAAGGAATCGGAGCCACCTTCACGCTGACCCTAACCCTAACGCTACTGCCAACCCTAAGGACGGCAAGATCAACTTGGAGACTTGATCTGATTTAGATGCGGTGGTGCCGGTTCCTTGGTTAGGTTAAGGGCTCTCCAGCATCCAATCCTCTCTCAAGGAAAGAAATCTTCGGAGCCTAAAGACCTTGAATGTAACGTCAAACATTTTAAAACAGAGAAACAAAGTGTGAACGTTTCCCCTCAAAAATAAAAGGTGAACTAGAATATTAATAGATGGGGATTAAGGAGCCAAAATTCACCAGCATGGTGAAGCCAAAGGGCACTTGAGATTGGCAGGAAATTGGCTTGCATTCCTTTGCCACTGAAGACAGGTACTATCTTAACTCCCCTTTCTTTTACGATGTATTTATTGTCTTCTGCTTTGTCTCTATGGCTGCTGTTCCAAAATACGTGAGTTTTAGGACTACAGCTAGACTCTGCCTGCATGCGAGCTCCACGCTCTTTGACTGACTGGGCAATTCAAGTGAATCAGTCTCTGAGAGGCGGAAAATTAACCCCATGAAGTCCTCACCTTTCCTCGTGAGAAAAATCTCTCTTCCAGCAACGCTTTCTCGTCCTGCGAAGTAAGTGCTAAGACCCCTTCCTGCCTGTGAGCTTATTAATGAGATTTCAGAGATTGTTGTATCAAGGGAGGTCAGCGACATGGGCCAAACTGGGAATCTGCTTTCCTGAAACAGGAGCGGCGTGGCCATATTTACTTAGAATTGCTCGTCGGCTTCCCCTCAATCTCTACACAAATTACTTTTTATCCCCTTGTTCTTCTTGACATCTTTTTCAGTGCCGCCTTGAGGCCTTTCTTACAGAGTTACGCAACAGACTGTATCTGAATTTTGTTCAAATAAAGCAGGGAGACTAGCGTTTTCTGTAGAAAAACAGACGGCCTATCAGTAGTGACCTTAATTTCTGCCCATATCATGACATGACTTTACTGAGGGCACCATCTCATGCATGCAGCATGCAATGTGGTGTCTAGCAGATTTGTATAAAGTGCCTAAAATTAAGCAAACACATGATTTAGTGGGGTATTATCATGTACACTATACTTGATAATGGAAAAATAAATGAAAAGTCCATTACCTTCTTTGTTTCTCTGTTTCAGATTTTCACCTTAGACTCTACCAGTCCTTTTTTTTTGTTTTTTTTTTTACCCTCTTCTGTTTTGTGCCATTGTTTTATCTAGAGAACCCAAAATCCAATTCTTCATCTGTGTGTACTAAATGGAACCATAGATTCTCTTAATGACCCAACGGGTTTCTGAATACTCAGCTACCCAACCGTAAGTTGTCTTGTTTAGAAGAAATGAAGGTTATCATTCTGGCAGTAGAGGACAAGCTGTCAATCTGTTAAATAAACTCCTGTCGAAAAGTAACCGCGCGCATTGTGTATGGACATAATTTATTAGGACAATTAGAACGCATCCTTGTTGTCTTTTAATTAGATTATTCCTTGTTCCGGTAATTACGCTAGACAAGGGAGAATAACAGTTTCAGGATTCTGAAATCATCTGTAGACTATGTGGAAAGAGAATGATCGATAATGCTAATCTACTGGAACCCTTAAATTCCCAGAAAGAGATCTTTCGTCATGAGCAATCCTTTGTATAATCAGCATTATTTCTCAATGTCTATGCTTGTCTTGCCCGAAGTTGAAAAGGAAAGACGCTGGACAAACAACATATTTATTCGGCTGTCAGAAACCTGGTCGGGCTGGGCCACCTCTGGCCTCTAGTGGCTCAGACATTGCTTCACTCCCTTGCAAAATGCCAGCAAGTAACCGCAAATGAAGGATTTAAGATTCCACGCAGAGCAGCTCAGCCAGCAGCCTGAATGTCTAACAGGGAGGATGCAGGGCTTTTAAGTTCTGGTCCTTGGTGAGGAAGTACAAACTTCCTTGATTTAAAAAAACAAAATTCAAACAGATGAAAATTTCCTGTAAATGCGAAGACTACTGAATTTAAAAAAAAAAGAATAACTGACATTTCTGTACACGAAGATATTATTTGTAGAAATTAATGGCAAGCCTGTATGACAAAAAAGGTATCTGGCTCTCAGGGACGGGCTGAGCCTTTAGATGCGAGCTGGACTGCTGTCTCTGGTTTTATGTTTCAGAGACCACTGGGAATTCATGTCCTACGCAACTGTGGCCAAGCACGTTAGGACATTCTAGAGAGCAGCTCCCAAAACTTCGAGGATTCAGAGTCCTGACAAAGTCACGGGTGGACATATGCTAACCTCACGGATAACTCCAGAGTGGAATGGAAATGATGCTGGGATACACAGAGTTGCTACCTGGGCACCTGGAGTTCTCTGTAATAATGGACAACAGAAATATCCCACCAACAGCCCCGCTGTTGGCCGCGTCTGCCTTAGTCAATGCAGAGTCCTAATGAGACCATGTCTAGACAGTATTGATCTCCCACCAGAAAGAAAGTAATTCAGAGTGTGACTCCTTTTCTAGCTCAGTCCAAATGACACCCAAATTGTGATCTTTCATTCACACACTGCTAACACTTTCCGTAACCAGAGACATTTTACCAACTGGGGAGCCAAGGACCCATAGGCTTCTTCCCAAAGTACATGGGACATTTTTTATATGTAAAAAAATCTTCAATATTCAAATAGCAGATAAAAGAGTTACATAAGCCTATGAAAGAACATGGAGAAATTAAATGAGTTTTTATATACCTTTCTTCCCTTGCCAGTCAAAGCAGACAAACCTTTACATAGATGAAAGTCACATAAGATGAACACATGATAACTCAAGTTAATGTGGGCAAAATGTCTAAAGGAGAAATCATTGGCTTAAGCCATCCAAGAGATTTTCCATGAGGTCTAGCAGTTTAGGAGCAGAGGAGCAACCCTTTAACTCAGCTACACAGCCCTACTGAAAAGACATGGTTTTCCACAGAAGCATCTCTGTAAATTGTCAGGGACGCTACTAAGAACTTAGGGTCCCCACTACTCTTATCTCCAGGCTGGTCAGATCTACCCAGAACACTAGGGTAGAAGCACCAGAGATCTGCATCTGAATGCCCCATGGTAGGCATTCCACAGCCAGGCTGAGCATCAATCTATCTGCAGAAAGTCAGGAAGAAAGGGAATATGGCTTATAATTCATGTAGGAATGCAATTAAAAAGCTCCCAGACAATGTGACGGTGAGCTGGGTTTGGCAACCGCAAAGCCAAAGGGGTAACCAGAGAGAATTCCTCCCAACTCCCGGGCTGAAAAGAAGCTACGGCTGACTGAGGAATTCAGGGGGTTCCTGAGGATGGAAAGTCTCATAAAGCAGGTCTTTTTCCTCATTAAAGGAAAAAATAAAGTAAGCTTTTTATTATGTAGCAACTAAATCAAGACATACATCTCATCCTGCAGAAAAATGCTAAATAAAAACACAGCCGGAGAGGCAGACTTCAGCCACTATAAATAGTTTCGTATAAATGCCACCTAGAGACAGAGTGATCATTTTGGTGATCCTGACCAAAAGAGCGTGGCAGTCTCGGAGGTACTTTGCTTTCTAAAGCAACCAGAGGAAAGTCCCTTCGGTCTATGAGTCCTTGTGATGGATTCTGAACCTTTGGAGCGCTCGCTCCCCAAACTGAAATTTAACGGGCTAACAGCAGGGACACTTGGATAGCTGGAAACCTCATCTATCGACAGCACAGACTACTTCTCCAAATGGACCGAATATAATTTCTTGCAAGCGCAGTGAAAATCCTACGCTTGTCTGAAATGAAAGGAAAGGCAGGCAATCCCGAATTTCTTTTTCTCTGTGTTAATGGAAGGCACAAGCACACCATTGTAGGCAAAAGAGAACGACACCATGTTCATCCTTCTCTTTTCGTCCAAGGCAGGTAACAAAAGGTGGGCTCCGGATGGAGCACACGGCAGTGGTGTATTTCCCAGGAGATAAAGTTAGTGTGCAGGCTACCCCAAAACTGACATATCGGGGTCAAGGCAAGTACGTATATATGTATTGCTGATTATCAAGAGGGAGAAGTCATGGTGAAAAATAGAGCTTGGATATATATTTGAAAGATACGTGACTTATTTCAAAATAATGCAAGAGCAGTTATAACTGAGGATAATTTTGTTGGGGAAAGCTGACCCTCTCTAAGGAAATACACATCCTAGCAAATACCTTATAAATAACACAGAGGCATGCTGTAGTGTTCGGGAGAATCTTATTTACCTATTCTGATTTGGCCAAATGTTCGATTAGGCAAACACAACAGGAGAAAAAATTCTCTCTATTGATTAGGTAACTGATTAAAAATATTCATGAACTTAGCAGAAGTAGACGCAGTAAGTTCCAGAAACAAGAAATAAATCATATAAATCAACAAAGAGGAATGAAGGCATTTTGTGTAATCTTGGAGAATAGATTTTCTGAGGTATTTCACAAAATTGTTAACTTCAAGGCAGGAAAAACCCTACGTACACAAACCCACACCATCCTTATTCCTGCCTCCACAGTTTCATAACAGCCCAAAGATGAAACCTATTTCTTAAGACTTCCCCCGAATGTGATTAAACACATTGTCTATTTAAAAAAAAAAAAAATGTTTTCTGTCATTTAATGTCATGTAATAATTTTTGCCGATGACTAACCAAATTTGCTTCACTGTTACACAAATCAGTTCTTTCCTGAGAAGAAAAGAAGACACAGAGGTAGCTGTTGGCCTTCATCCTCTCTTATAAAAATCACACTTCGGCTTTTTGTTTTCAAATGTGATTAATCATATTTGTGACTATCTCCCAAACTTAGTTGAAAATTTTCTGAACCCTTAAAAATGAACTAGGAAAAATGTCTTTCCAGGTTTAATATGAAGGAAAGAAAGTGTTTCTCATTTCTCTTGATTTATTTCTAAATTCAACTTGGTCTTCATTAGCGCTACATAGCTGCCTTATTATTCAGTATCCTCTGTGACCCCCTGATCATTTTCCCTGAGGGTACATATTTGTTCACTAACTATGTTACAATTTTGTGATATGCTGGATTTTTTTTCTGACGTTCTGCTCCACATTTGTTCTAAATTAATGAATTCCATTCTTCTTGGCTTCTCCTACTTCTGTGTATTAAACTCACTCTAAATGTGAAGTTTATTTTTTTTTTTTTAACAAAAATCGTAATTCTTTACTCTCAGCTTGGTGTTAACCAGGAATTGAATAAAAATTATATTGAATCGATTTTCAGTGCACGAAAGACAGAGATTGTTAAAATGTTAGTGTTCCAAGCCTTCCATTCCCCCTCAAAATAAATGTATTTTGCTTAGGCTTTCCCCTTTCACCCACTTCTTAAGAAAAATACTAATTTTTGTGATGCAGAATTATGCGAATGATGACAAAAACAGACCCAGAAAGGTGGGAGGAAAATAAAAGGGAAAAACATCTGAGGCTGTAGACTGGAGAGAAATAGTATAGCTATCTGAGAGCAACAAATTTAAAGAGATAGAGAGAGGACCCGGCTTCTGAGCAGCAGAGAATGAAAAATCACCAGAAACAAGAAGGAAGATAAGGGAGAATTTTAAGAAGCGTTGCCAGGTGCAACGCACAAAATAATTTTCAATGTTCTTGGAGAAGCATAAATAAAATTTAGAATTATTTTTCCATTATTTCAGTTGCTATATTATCTTAGGGCTGAACCACATGTGGCCACAGGACTTAGTTAGGCTACAAAAATACCCTCCAGTGCTGATGTTTTGTCCTTTGTATCCAGACCGCGGTTTTCTTTGAGTATCATGACCAGATACTTACTCTAGAAACAAACTTGATCATCCCGTAGGGTTTCAAGAGCTCTTAGTCTGATTTAAATGAAATCCCGCCTGTTAATTCACAAGTTGATGTCTGAGACAACCTCAAACAATACTCAAGTAATGAATAAATCTATCTGAAAACATTGAACATGAAGCTGTCTGTCTGTGTCAAATACATAAGACACATGGACAGGTCACGGTTGCCACATAGGAACGCACTTGTATACTTGCTGGCAATGTAGCTGAAACAAAGGTATGAGAAAAAAATAAAAGAACAACCTTGCAACTTGTAACGTTAAGCTTCTTGTGTAAGATTATTTAGAAAGTAAGAAGCATTTATGGCTT
Source organism: Lepilemur ruficaudatus (assembly GCA_963574885.1). Lineage (NCBI taxonomy): Eukaryota > Metazoa > Chordata > Mammalia > Primates > Lepilemuridae > Lepilemur > Lepilemur ruficaudatus. The sequence continues at coordinate 7,555 of CAUYRT010088201.1, forward strand.
TATTGCTTTCCTATACAGATAGATCACCCAGAAAAATGTGGACATAATCTTAGCCGGATATGGAGTCTCTGCATGTCTTTTTCAGTTGGGTCATATTATTAAAAATCAATATGACATAACATAGCATGTTATTCTTAAGGAAATGCATAAAAAAATTTAAAAACCTAGAGCTAAATTAAAAGGCTATCGCCCTTCTGTCCAGTATGTTATATATTTGTAGATTAAACCTGTCACTAATAAAGATGTATCACATAGCAAGAGTGTGCAGGAAAGAATGAGAGAGAATGGAGGGTTTAGAAACATATATACAAATATAGTAAACAAAAACTCCAAGGCATTCCCAAGGATCAAAACGACCTAGGCCGGGCTCAGTGGCTCACGCCTGTAATCCTAGCACTCTGGGAGGCCGAGGCAGGAGGATCGCTTAAGCTCAGGAGTTCGAGACCAGCCTGAGCAAGAGTGAGACCCCGTCTCTACTAAAAATAGAAAAAATTAGCCGGGCATGATGGCGCATGCCTGTAGTGCCAGCTACTCGGGAGGCTGAGGGAGGAGGATCGCTTGAGCCCAGGAGTTTGAGGTTGCTGTGAGCTAAGGTGATGCCACGGTACTCACGCTAGCCCGGGCGACAGAGCGAGACTCTGTCTCAGAAAAATAAAATAAAATAACCAGCCCCCACACAACGACACTAAAGTCATATCTTAAGGGAGGGGGCTTGAGGTCTAAAGCCAGAGCCCAGGGCAGACGTTGCCACTGAAGATCACTTCAATCACCTGCAGGTGCAAGTTATATTGCTTTGTGTATTGATGCATGAAGGTAAATATTTGAGAAGAAACAACTGAGCTCGGCTAAAGACGGAAGCAAAGAAAAGACCACCTACAGACATCTGGGTATTCAAACCCTCTTGCCTTTAAGGAACTACCAAATCTCTTCCATTGAGTCTTTGCCAGGTGGGCGCTGAACTGGAATGTTGTCAACCCTCCAGGAGGCTTATTCCTCTGTTTCAATATTAACGCTTTATAACTTTAATATATTTATTAATAGACACATTTGTCATGGTTAAGATGAAATGAGGTAACATATGCAAAAGCACCATCCCCAGGGCCTGACCCAGAGCAGACACTCGATAATGCGTTGGATTTTAGTCTAACCCTTTGTCTCATTAGACCGCCCCCCCCCCCACACACTGCTCTTGGAAATCGTACACAGAAGAATATGGCAACCTGCATCTTTTCTTTCCAAGCCGTCATGTCCAGTTGGGGCCCCTCTGAACAGCTATCACTCAAGTATTTTAGGCATGGAAGAGGTCTTAGCCTGGCACTGGGGTCTCAGAGGGCAGAAGGTAAACCCACTGCCCAGAGAAGAGCTTCTTCATGCTTGGATTGCATCTCGGCTGACTGGATTCCTGACGGTGGCTACTCTTTCCAGAGCCATGACAAAGCACATTCGGCTCAAAAGCACAGGGCTCTCGAATGATAAAGGTCCCTCTCTTTTCAAGAGGGAAAAAAAAAAAAAAAATCCCCATCAACTCTACCAAGAAAGCACATGAAGCCATGCGATCAATCCATTCATTCTTATCTTAGAAAATACATCCGTGAGTCCCTTTTGCTGGTGGCACTTACAGTGGACGGCCTCAGGAATTTAGAGACCGGAATTCTTCATCCTCTTGTCTCCTTTCTGCTCTCACTGTCTTCTTTCTTTCCTTGAAATTTCTGCCTATGGAGAAAAACACAGGAGAAAGGAAAGCAAGGTGAATTTTCTTACTAGTCGACATTTCTGTGATACACTCATTTTTTGTGGTCCCTCCAGGGTGCTCCTTTATGGGAATGAGGTACGCTGAATGAAACAGGGAACCAGAGGCACAATTTTACCCTTGACGTACGAAGAGAGAATATTTTGCTCCTGGATTTATGGTTTAATGCAACTCAAGACACCTTCTTTCCCTCTTTTCCCCGGTTTTTGCGTCCCATGTATTGCTGCCGGCCGCAGCCACCCTCCTAAATTTACAGAGCGCCTCTGGCCGTGGCCTCTGGTGGCTCCCAAATGACCTAATCCAGACACTGTTGTCTTCAGCTCCCCTCTGGCATTAGTCTGTTTTCCATTTCTCTTCCTTTTTGAAATCTACTTCCGATTATTTTTCGTAAGAGGCTGCAGCTTTCTCTTCTTTCCTTTAAGTAGAATCTCTCTCGTTTCTTCCTCTCGTTCCTACGCCCTCCCGGGCCCTAAGCACAGTTTCTCTGCACTTACGGGGGTTTCCAGCTCCAAATCCAGCAACTCTTGAGAACTTTACTATCAAACTGCCTTTTCCAAGATACGATGATTTTTAGCCATGTTAACTAAAAGGAGACTGTTAGACTTTCGGAATGCCGGGGGGCCTGAACCTCAGATCTCAGCTGTATCTTTTGTCACGTTGCCAGATGATGACTAAGAGTTATGGCCCATTCCTTCAACCCAGGCCGAACGCTTCAAAGACAGCCACCCTTCAACCCCCGAAGATTTCCACTCGGTGTCTTCGGGAGATTGGAGGGCCAGGCTCTGGAGTCACACAGACATGAGTTCAAATCCAACCTCTGGCACTTCATTAGGGTGCAACCTTGAATAAGCCATTTAACCTTGTTTGAACTTCAGTCTCCTTGCCTGAAAAATGAGAATACAGATAGCTACCTAATGAGATCGCTGTGAGGACGAAATGAGGTAATCTTTGCAAAATACACACAGTGTCTGGCACGTGAGAAGCATTCCAACTTGGTAGCTGTTATTTTTATAGTTAGGAATTAAAATGATTAAAATTTTGTACGTAATGGATTTTTCTTCCAAAAAAGAAGCTCACCAAACTGACCTTAACAGCAGACATTAGTTAAATCCTTACTTATTAGCCCTTAGTCCCAAATACCACCCAGTTCAGTGTTTTCACACTTGAAAAGTTACTAAATACTTTGAAATTGAAATTGAAAATTAAGGAAGTAGATTTGCAGATAACCAGTTATACATTTGGACATAGCGTTAAGAGTCTCCATTTTCAGAAAGCACATCCCTTTTAAAATATATTTATTACAGTTACCCATGGAGACTGAATATTTTTATCATCAGTTGCAAAACTGTCTCCTGAAAGGGAAAACTGTGTAATTATAACTAGAGCAGACTTCACATGCTAACCTTTTATATAAGGGAAAAACAAAGAGTAGACACTCAGTAAGAGGCTGGGGAGAAGAGGGAGAGAAGAGAGACAGCAACAGAGAGAAAGAGAATGAAGGCAACGAGATCTGATGAGAAATACTGTTTGGCTTTCGACCCTTCCATGTACCAAAGTAGATGGGATGATCAGACCGTTCACGATTGCTGTCAACTCTCTCCATGGAAACAGACCGGACAACGGGACCATCTCCCACCACTCAGCACAAAGAGAGCAAAATTGTCATTTCCTTATGGGACTTTTGCAAAAATGAAATATATATATATAATTGTTATGATTTCAAACAAATATCTAAGTGCAAGGATGAAACTAATTGGATCCAATCCAACAGAGTGAGGATTTTTTTTTTTTTAACCCTGGAAGATAAGTAAATTCTTTCAGGGCATGAGAATGAAAAATTCACTGATTGACCCTGATCTCTGAAAAAAAAAGCAGTCTGATCTGCTTTGGTATCAGACATACCTGCTTTTAAATGCTATTTCTGCCATTTACCTGTGGGGCAAGTTTCTTATCCTTTATGTGCTTGGATCCCTCATCCCTAAAATAGGTATGAAAATATCCATAAGGGGGAAGGTATCAGGCTTGCCAGTCTTTCTCTGTCTCTCTACACCCAACGTCTCTCTAAGGAGCAATTCTTAATCTGACTGGCCAAATTTAAGCATGCTGAATCTTATTGACTAGGTGGCAGGGTCGCTATACCGCAAAGCTTCCTTCCCCCATTTGTACTTTCTTCCTTTTAAGTTGGGAAAAGTCTGATGCCTCAGGCCAGGCTATCCCTTCTCCTCTCTCCTGCCTTCTCTCCGCCTTCAGGGAGCAGCATCCACCAGCCACATCAATGTCTAGGGTTCTTGCTTTCCCCCCTATATTTCCATTCTGCCCCATCTCCTCACCCTGGTCCCCACTCAGAATTCTTGAGCATCTTGTTCACTGGAGGTGACAGGAGGCCCCATTAAAGGTGGGCTGACCCTGCCGGGTGACCTACCTTTGTCAGCATTCTGCACTGGAAGGTACCGGGCGACAGACAACTAGTCAGGAACCGAGTGATACTCTGCTCCGTTTCCTTGTTGGGGTCTCCGCACTTACCCTTACCTCTCTCTGAAACCATCCACACCTTTAAATGACGGATCTTTCTATTATTCAGGTGGCAGCTCCAACGTCCTCTCTTCAGAGGGCCCTTCCCCAACCATCCGGTCGAAAGCAGCCTCCTCACCTGCGCCAAGTTGCTCCACGACGCTGAGCTTTTATTTTAAGGGCTCTCGTCCCATCCCGTTATGTTTTGTGTTATCTGTTTGTCGTCTCTCCCTATTTTCTTCCCAAACACACAAATCAAAACAGCATCGAGATAAAACAAGGGTCTCGTTCGTCACCTGTTTATCCAGAGCCAGGTGCCTGTCGCAAAGTAAGGGTACACCTGCCACCGGGTCGACTGAACTCCTTTAGAAAGCTCTTCTTCTCAGCTGACCCAGGACACCAGCTGCTGTACTGAAAGCACTCGAAATTTTAGACAAGGTGTCTCTAGTTTATAAATTTCTTTTCTCCAAACAGAACTTGCATAACCTACTCATTAATTTTTGAATAGTATCTTATTCAATTTACCTTATTCGTATTTTTCCATAAATGCCAACATAAGGGGCACAGCTTAGTAAACACCCCCCCATACCTACAGAAGAGTGGCTACCTGCCTAACCCACGGGGGGGGGTTCTAATGAAGCCCTTTTAAACTTACCCACCCCACCCCCATACACACACACACACACACCCCAAGGAAAGCTCACATTTGCATTCCAGATCATCTCCAGCAGAAAGGGAGGAGAACCACTCTTTTTTAAAAGAGCAAACCTAAAATTATAATGCTCTTGAAAACATTGGCAGTTAACATTTCCTGTTAAGAAAGACACAATCCCAAGCCAAAGATAGCTGAGCGGCATCTCAAATCAGGGATGGTTTTTAAGTCAGCGCTTAGACAGTCTCTTGGAAGTGTCTTTAATTCCTCCCAGAATAAAATATGGTACAGCCTCTTGGGAGGTCCGATAAGGGCTTTCCTCCAGCATCAGAATGGACAGCTATTTCTTTGATGGAAGATCAGATGAAGTCATTGGTGTGAGTTTACTAGCCAGGTTGTTTTTCATGCATAACAGAATGTGTCGATACCAGGGTCACTCTCAGCACTAAGATGCTCACACTTAGAGATTCAGGAAAATGAGACTGACTCTCAGCTCCCATCCCACATTTACTAAGCAGCGTATATTAATTGAGGGGAATGCCCAACAGAATGGCCTGTATTATTTAAATCAGTACCTTTTGTTCTTCCTTTTGTGACCAATTTTGTGTGGGTAAAATTGGCGAAAGTTCAACGCACACAAGATGTAACTCCGTCCTATTCAAGATCGCTCATCTTTATGTCATGACTCTTTCTCTCAAAAACCAAAAGACGCCAGCTCTACAGAACTTTATCCTGTCACCTGGTCCCCAGGGGCCCACTTCATCCACAAAGAATGTAGACAGACAATCACACTCATGGAAGGTTCCTGAAGAAATCTCTTTACAAGGTTAATTTCTTTAAAAAAAAAAATGAAGCAAACAAGAAAATCTGAATTTTTCTATGGTATAGTTAATCTTATAATACTTTATAAGATTAAAGATATATATATATCTTTTTTGGAAGTAGGCTTAACATAAATCCTAAAGAAAGAAAAATTCACATTTCTGTAAGTCTTATAATGATTAATTTTATGTTATCAAGTTGACTGGGCCGTGGAGTGTCCAGATATTTGGTCAAACATTATTCTGAGTGTTTCTGTGAGGGAGTTTTGGATACATTTAACATTTAAGTCAATAGACTGAGTAAAGTGGATCGCCTTTCCTAATGGTGGGCCTCATGCAATCAGTTGAAGATGTGACCCTCACTAGAGGAAGGGGAAACTCCTCTTGCCTGTCAGTCTTCAGCTGGGACATGGGTTGCTTTCTGTCTTCAGACGCTAACTGAAACACTGGCTCTTCCTGGATCTCAAACCTGTTGACTTCTGGACTGAAACTATACCATCAGCTCTCCTGGGGCTCCAGCTTGCCAGTGTCAGCTCTTGGGACTTTCCAGCCAATCACATGAGCCAGTTCCTTGTAATAAATCTCTTTCTATCCATATGTATATGCATGTCCTAGTGGTTCTGTTTCTGACTAATACAATTGTTAAATCCAAGCCAAAGATTAGTAACTTTCTTCATCGGTCTGGTACCTTATGAGCCATGAAACATTGTTTCATGAGCTATCATATGTCACTCCACTCCACATTTCAGAACTCTCTTTGGGTACTTAAAACTTTGTATATTATGTTAAAATATAATACATCAAATATAAGGGAGCCTTGAATATAAAGAAATATTCCATTTATTCAATGAAAAGCCTAAACAAATTTCAAAAGCTTGTACCTATAAACTATTCCAAAAAAACTGAAGAGGAGGAAATTCTCCCTAATTCATTCTATGGGGCCAGCAAAAAGAAATCCCATCTACAATTGCTGACAAAAACATAAAATGCCTAGGAATAAATTTAACCAGGAAGGTTAAAGAGCTTGCCTAAGAAAACTACAAAACACAGATGGAAGAGATTGAAGAAACTACAAATGAAAAGATATTCTATGCTCATGGATTGAAAGAATTAATATTACAATGACCATATTACTTAAAGCAATCTGTAAAGTCAATATAATCTCTATCAAAATACCAATGTCATTTTTCATAGAAACAGAAAAAACAATCCTGAAATTCGTTGGAAACAAAAAAAGAGGCCAGTCAAGCCAATCTTAAGCAAAAAAGAACAAAGCTGAGGCATTATACCACCTGACTTCAAAATATATTACAAGACTGTAGCATATTAAAAAAAAAAAAAAAAGCAAAAACAGACACACAGACCAATGGAACAGAACAGAGAACCTAAAAATAAATCCCTGTATTTACAGCCAACTGATTTTCAACAAAGGTGTCAAGAACATACACTAGGGGCCGGGCACGGTGGCTCATGCCTGTAATCCTAGCACTCTGGGAGGCCAAGGTGGGCGGATTGCTCAAAGGTCAGGAGTTCAAAACCAGCCTGAGCAAGAGCGAGACCCTGTCTCTACTAAAAATACAAAGAAATTAATTGGCCAACTAAAAATATATAGAAAAAATTAGCCGGGCATGGTGGAGCATGCCTGTAGTCCCAGCTACTCGGGAGGCTGAGGCAGGGGGATCTCTTGAGCCCAGGAGTTTGAGGTTGCTGTGAGCTAGGCTGATGCCACGGCACTCACTCTAGCCCGGGCAACAAAGTGAGACTCTGTCTCAAAAAAAAAAGAACATACATTAGGGAAAGGAGGGAAAGGATACCCTCTTCAATAAATGGTATTGGAAAAACTGGATCTCCATAGGCAGAAGAATAAAACTGGATCCCTATCTGTTACCATATACAAAAATCAACTCAAGACAGATTAAAGATTTAACCACAGGACTCAAAACTATAAAAGTGCAAGAAGAAAACACAGCAGAATCATTTCAGGACATTGATCGAGGCAAAGATTTTATAGCTAAGACCTCAAAAGCACAGGCAACAGAAATAAAAATAGACAAATGGAACCATATTAAACCAAAAACCTTCTGCACAGCAAAGAAAACAATCAGCAGACCAAAGAGGCAATATACAGAATGGGAGAAAATATTTGCAAATTATTCACCTGACAAGAGAGTAACATCAAGAATACGCAAGAAACTCAACTCAGAAGTAAAAAAAAAAAAAAAACAAATAATCCCATTAAAAATGGACAAAGGACATAAATAGATACTTCTCAAAAGAAGACATGCAAATTTCCAAATGTTGAGAAAATGTTCAATGTCAGGGAATGCAAATCAGAGAAATGCAAATCAAAACCACAGTGAGATATCAACTTACCCTAGTTAGCATGGCTACGATTAAAAAGACAAAAAAAAATCCCCAAAAAACAGATGCTGGTGAGGGTGCCAAGAAAAGGGAACTCTTATGCATTGTTGGTGGGAATGTAAATTAGTATAGCCACAATGAAACAGTATGGAGATTTATCAAAAAACTGAAAATAGAACTACAGTATGATCTAGCGATCCCACTACTGGGTATCTATCCAAAGGAAATTAAATCATTATATCAAAGGGATACTCGCACCCCCATGTTTATGGCAGCACAATTCATGATAGCAAAGACAGGGAATCAGCCCACGTGTCCATCAACAGGTGAATGTATAAAGAAAATGTGATGTATATACGTGACGGAATACTCTTTGGCCATAAAAAAGAACGCAATCCTGTCATTTACAGGAACATGGATGGAACTGGAGGCTACCATGTTAAGTGAAATGAGCCAGGCACAAAAAGACAAAGATTGCATTTTTTCTTACTTATATGTGGGAGCTAAAAAAGTTGATCACATGGAGGTAGAGAGTAGAATGAGATACACCAGAGGCTGGGAGGGACATGTGTGTTTGTGGGGCGGTTATGAAGAAAGGCTGATTAATGGACACAAACTTATAACGAGACAGAAGGAGTAAGTCCTGATGTCCGACCACAACAGAGTGACTATGTTAACAACAATACATTCTGTATTTCAAAGTAACTAGACAAGAGGACTTGAAATCTTCCCAAAACATAGAAATGATAAATGCTCGAGACGACGGATACCCTAAATACCCTGATGCGCCCATTACACGCTCTGTACATGCAACAAAATTTCACATGTGATTCATAAACACATAGGAATATATTCGATAAAATTTAAATTCACACCTGTTTCACTACTGACGCCTCCTGGCCGCCTGTGAGATGGGCGTGGTTATTCCCGTTTTTCAGAAAAGATAGGGCCCGACATCTCAGGGACAACACCTAAGAAACGTTCATTTTTTTCTCAAGCCGTTCCATTGTTACTAGGAGAAGTAGCGACATAGAATGAACAGGCAGCTGAGTTTTCTGTCAGTGGGATTCACATAGAGGTAGACCAGAGTTCTTCCTCACACTGTTTTAGGCTTTTTTTTTTTTTAATTGTCAGAATCATCCTGTTCTGGCGGTGGCTCGCAGGGACTCAGGGAATACTCAGTAAGCGGGAATGAGGAGGTCTGCCCCGCTGGAGACCCTGGGTCAGACGCCTGCATCACCGGTCTCCAAAGCCTAGTGCTCCTGCCACAAATCCACCTAGGGTTATTTTTTCTGTAACTTCTCCTCTTCAATTGCTGGGAGGAATGTACTTGATATTTATTTTTAATCTGATTCTCCCTCTACAAAAATGTAGAGGGTATGATACCCAGCCTCAAAAGATTTTACCTCCTGGTATTCACACTCAGAGAGTCATGTTCCCCATAGAAAAGGGCTGACTTGTGTAACCAATAGGGTACTGCAGAAATGTGTGACTTCTGAGGCCAGGTTATAAGAGCCCCGAGTCATTAATGTTTTCACTCTGTTCTCTTTCTCGAACGGCTCTCTCTGGAGAAGTCAATCACCACATCACGAAGGTACTCAAGCAGCCCGGGGAGAGGCCCCATGGGGAGGATCTGAGGGCCTTCCTCTGACAATCTCCACCATCCTGCCAGGCATGTGGCTCAGTGGAAATGAGTCCCCCAGCCCCAGTCGAGCCTTCGGATGACTACAGACCTGGCCTAGAGCCATAACCATCCAAGCTAAGCCTGTCCCAAATTCCCGACTGTCAGAAATGACATGGGATCATAAATGTTTACTGCAGTTCCAAGCAGTTGAATTTGGGCAGAATTTGTATGCAGCAACAGATAACTAGCAGAGAGGGCTTCTCAAGCTTTGCCTAGGAGCAACTCCACAGATGAGACATCTCACACGCTGCTCTACGCATCCAGCATCCTATCACCGTTAGCGGGAGACAGTTATGTCTCAGCTCAGGGCCCGGCTGTCAGCTTACCACACACAAGGACCAAGTCTTGCGTTCTTCCTTCCTGTGCTTGATGATTAACCAAGTTCCTGTGATTTTCCTCTTTCCCCATTAACTGCTGAAATTGTTTTTCTCAACTCTTAGGTCCTTCTCTTCAGATTGCTTCCTTTTTTTCTTTCCTCCTAGCCGAGCAGAAGCCAGGAAATTGAAAGTGTTCTATCACAAAGTGTGCATGGCCCTCAGCAATGTGAGCCTACGACAGTCTTTCCAGTGACCAGAGAAAGCTTTATTTAAGAGTGCTTGATCAATTTGTCATGAACAACCCTTCCCATAAGGAAGCTGCCGTGCATCATGGAATAAATTAAACAGAATTAGCAAATTGGCTTATTATCTATTTCCTGCCCTTTGAACACAGCCTTCACCCATAAACTGTATTTATTCCACACTTACCGAATTCACAAGGCACTATGGGTAATGCAAAAATGTATCTTGTCGGTTTTCAAGGTACTCAAAATCAAATATAGCATACATCACAAGGATGCAAATATTTATTCGTATTCACATATATGCATAAGTAGCACATTTACATATCAAAGACAGTGAGGGCTGAGGGCCAAATTAATGGCACACACAAGTATTAACAGATCTTCAAAAGAAGGGGTTATGGCCGTGAGCTGAATTGATCAGGGCAGGCTTTATGGAGCAACAAAGTCTTAAGAAAGTCTAACTCTGGTAGATGTTATAGGCCTTACCAGCTTCATTTAGTTTTCCTCTGGCCCTGGGCACAGAGGCTCCTGTACATCTCAGCTTCTCGTGGTTGGGTGGGATCATGTGACTAGCACTACTCTACGGGCTATGAGAAAAAGTAACACATTTCATTTCAGGGTTAAGTCAGGGAAAAACCTATGTTTAATCCTAAAAGTCTCTCTTCTCTAAGAAGGTCACGTACCCGGGTGCAACTGCAGGACATTTGTGGGTCCGTCGGCTTGGCTCCCCCGGATGGCTCCACTAAGCAGAGCCCCCTGACAACTTGCGGGGAAACAGGTACCACAAACCAGAAATAAACCTTTTTTGTGTTACGCCACTGGGATTTGGAGATTGATTTGTTACTGCAGCATAACCTGGTCTCTTCTAACTAAAACAGAAAGATTCCCGAAGGTGGAGAAATGTAGAAAACGGTAGAGGGAGCTTATAAATCACATCTTACACGACCGACCTTTCTCAAAATGACAAATCTATGTGCATACCAAGACATAGCTCGTTATGACATACATTAATAGAATTGAAGGTTTTTAAATAAAAACGTAAAGAGGGTTGGGAAGCTGGCAGGAGAATGAGCTGCTGCCCGTGGGTGATGGTTACAGATCTCAGAGTAACAGAATTATGGATGCCTTGGCCGGGAGCGTGACTTTCTCTTCACTGTCTTTTTCCTTTGCGATTGCAAGCCATAGATTTCCATTTGGAAAACAGAATTTCATAACCTCTAAGCCTAACATGAGTCCTGTGAAACCCTAGCCTGTAAAAATGAAGACTTGGAATTCCTTCAGAGCGATCCCATTTTACACAGCAGTGCTTCCTCTCTCTACCAAGAAAGTGTTCCTGCTTGATGGATTCCACTTTCTCTCCATATATTACACTACTGCTCCATGCCTGTCACCCCCTATTCTCTTCCTAGTTCTTTGTGCCTTATTAAATTCCACACTTCGAAACAACCAGTAAGCAACAGAAAGCCTCAGGAAGCCCCTTCTCTTACAATCAGAGCTCCCTTTTCTCTGGGAATAAATGACATTTTCCAATCAACGCATGAGTGGGACTCATGGACACTTTATTTGTGTTTTTTTTTGTAATGCGTTGTTTCAGAATCAGTTGCAAACGTTCTTCGATGAGGATATGCTAATAAATTTTAGCCAAACCTTTTCGCGGAGACATTAACTCCCCTGTGACCTCCTCAAATCAGGCCTCTTTGAAATTGATTTGCAAATAGAATTTAAGAGTCTAAAGACACAATCAAATGGTTCTTTGTGCCTATTATTCTCAAAGCAAAGCTCCAGGTCAGTAATCTCAGGACATGCATGAAAATAACAAGTAAAAACTCAAAAGCCCATCTTAGCTTCAAATATCTTTGAATATGTGTGTGTTTGGGGGCGGGGTGGGATAGGAAGAGAGGGGAACACAAAGGCTTCTGAGAAACTTGTTTTAATTATCTACATTTTAGAGTATCTTAGTCTTTGGCTTTTTAACACTGTACAACAGTCTGGCATGTTGAAGGGATTTCCCAGGTTAACCAAGACCCAGGGAACCAACCTCAGGTAAGAAAGATTCTGGCAACACAACAGGGAAGGATCTGGAAAGTTTACCGGAGATTGAAAAACAAGCTTAACACAGTAAATTTAAGGATGATAGCTATCTCACCTAAACCTTTTAACCCCTCTGTGGAATATCAATTCTGGTGTTTGAGGACTATGACCAGTGTCATTGGCTCAAGGTGGAGAATGTATTAGTGAGTATTAGTATTAGTAAGTCTCCTCGGTTCTAAGTAGCAGAAACAAAGTCAGACCAGGTTAGAAAGGAAAGAGCGTTATCACACAGGCACAGGAGTGTCTCAAGGACTCTGACACAGAGATGCAGCCAGTTTCCCCAGTGCTGGGAACTGGAAGATGAGCAAGAGCCCAGGGACTGCAGACTCCTTCCCGTGCTCCTCAGTCCTCACAGAGAAATAGGGCTGCCCACAGGTCTCAGGTTCACCTGCCGCAGTTCTAGCCACGTGCAGGGAATGACTGCCTGGCTCTGAATTTCAAATTCCAGGAAGTGAGATTTGGGGGGGCTAAGCTCGGATTAGGTGTCCAACTCTAATCCAAGTAACTTTTGCCCAAGGAGCGATGTGGTGACCGAGTATGGTTCCTAAGGTCCAAGGGACCAGTCTCACAGGGAGGAAGGAGAGGTCTCTGAAAAGAAGAAATGGTTTCCAGATTCCACAGCCACCACAGAAGGGCCAATATAGACAACGGAGCCAGAGTTCAAGCAAGGGCCACCATTACTGCAAGCTACGCCACTCGACCTCATCTGATAGGCATTCGTACGACCGCAGACGCTCATGTCTGACACCAGCAAGGAGAGCGGGGTGGGTTCCTCTCTTGAAGTCTTTTCCTGAGCTCCCAAGGGGCCCTCAGTGCCTTGCTTTGCTATCCAGTGTACACTGATAAAAGAACAAACTTCGATTTGATTCTTTGTTTTCTTTTTCTTAGAAAGATCTGTAGTAAATATCAGCACCTGGAAACAATCCACCAAAATGCACCGACCCATTGACTTACCGTAGCCTCCCTTTTCCCCTTAGTGTGCCGTATGAATGCATCTTGCCCCTCAACGCTGTCACCTGCTGTTTTCAGTGTATGTGAGCCACGGTAAAGTGCATGGCCACGGAACTCAGAAACGAGAAAACTAATGTTGCTCTGCTATGCACCTACCGGATCGATACGGGGTATTTAATCACCTGGAAGAAAACAGGTCAGCAGGACTTGACTTTGAATTGACAGAAAATATTTATAGGGAGGAAAAAGTGGTCAGCCATGGAGAAGCAGGCAAAGAAGAGCTACCAAGACAGATGTTGGCAGAGGCCATTTAAGCATTGTCTAGGGAAAAGAAGCCCTCAGCTGACGGCCTTCAAGTATTCTAATGTAGGAACGAGGCACACAGCTAACGTGGAGAGAGACGCGGGAGGTTGTAGGCAGCTAAGGTCTTGGAGGTTCAGTTCTACGGGCCAGGCCACCCTCTTTGGGAGACCTGAGCATCAAGCTGTCTACAGTCTGACAGTCAGGTCACATGTCATGTCACAGGAAAACACAGCATGTCACTCAACTTCCTTTGTTCTTTTCTCATGGGAAACGGGCAACTTTCTGATGCTCTGGTCCCCCACAGAGCTCAGGCCCGCATAGAAGACGGAACTCGCTGGTTATACTGACCCAGTAGTCTATACAGCGGGTCAACTGCTCATTGTAAAATCAAAAAGGGGCATTCTGGGCTGCTAAGTCTTACAAGCTTGAGCAGAACAATTCAATCTGGAAGAGAAGACTCTCCCACGCACCATAACCATGGACCAGGGCACATGAACCCCACCTCCAAAAGAGAACTGCCTGGGAGACAGTCACTCAGCCTGCTCTCATGGTGACACCCCACACATTGCCAGTGTGGCCCCACCGGAGCTTTTTCTTAGTAATTTCTCCATTTGTCAGCTTACTCTTGAATAAATTTTCTGAAAAGATGGCACAACAGCAGAGCGGCGTTGATAACATGATTTTTAAAAAGAAAGAGAGTCCCATGTAAGACTGTTTCCATTCGTGCTTCTCGCCTTTCTGTCTTCAGCCATGTGCCTGCATATTTCTGCGTATCTGCGAAGTTTGCACACCTGCCGTTTGTATCGTCTTTCTTATCATATCAGAGCCATTACGATAAGTTATATTAGAACCATTTTTGCATATTTTAACGTTGCCTTCACAGTGGAATTAGAGACCACATTATGAAGCCGCTGTCATGAATATTCCATTCTGCTTTTGTGACACAACTACCTTAGGAGGAGTCCCCTGGAATTTCTGTCTCAGAGGATTATCTGTCTCAGTCAAGCTCTGTACTGTCCAACTGCTCAACGGAAGGAACTCGTCCACCCACAACGCCACCAGAAGTTGAACAGCCTGTTTTATCGCAGATTTTTCCGCACTAAATATTGTCATTTTTTTAAAAAATAATGAATTTATTAGATGTGCAAGGATACTTTCAAAATCCCTCCCTGTTTGCAAAGGGCTCTATATAAATTAGGAAGGTATCCAGGAACGGTGACATATTCAAGGTGTAAGTCAGGATGCTAAATATCCTACCGTGTTTTTTTAAAAGGAGTTTATGGAGGCAAATACAATGGAGTTCCATTGATCAGAGAAACCTCTTTCATGCTAGAAGCAGACAAATGCATTTTACAAAACCATACTGAAAGGAGTTGTGTATTTTACCTCTGTATGTCCCTAAGGCGGACACATACCTGAATGGAGCTTTAGTTTGCCATAAGCCTGGTGTTTTTGTTTGTTGTATAAATTCTCTATTATAAGGAAACACTTTCAATTCTTGCTATAGTGGATGGGCACTTGTTGCAAAAAAACGTTTATCGGCAAACAATTTCACACACATTAAAAACTTATAGCAGGAAGCTAATTCTCCAACATGAATTGTCCAGCTCAGGGGTCCGTAATCCCGTAATTCAGTGTAACAACACTTTACTGTGATTCCAATAAATACACGTTTTCCATGAGACCCTTTCAGGGAGGGATAATCAGATATTTCCTATCAGTGGGATACCTTTCCCCCTTCTGGCTCCCTCTCCTTTTGTCGTTCTGCTTTTTTCTCTTTAATTCTTCTACCCAGAAAAACTCTTGAGGAGCAAAAACATATTCCTCTTTGTATTTTTATAAATTGGCCAGTTTTGCTTCCAGGTTTCCAAGGTTTTCGAACACAGGAAATCATGCCTCAAAAATAATCCCGTGTTATTCTCACAAATCGTTTTCCTCAGTCGTTAGCCCATCACACCAATTTTCCTTTTGAAAACGTAACAAAGAATAACGATCATTTCTGGAGACAAACCCTTACTTAGGTTGATTCAAAGAGAATACAGATTTAATGATCACCCTGAGAGCCCGAGTAATACATCTCAGGAAATGATAATAAAATTGCTTAACTCCTTTCAGGAATCCCTGAATTATAGGGTAGCAATACAACCAAGGACTGGCCACAACTCACAGAAGTCCGGAAGAGTTCTGCCTTTGAGTTTGTACACAAAGATGCTCACCTTGTTCCCCCTTCAAAAAACAAAGATTATTTATTATCGACCTTCCCAGGCACCAGACACTCCTGCAACATGCTATAATTCTTGCGTTCACAGTTTTGAGCTTAAAGGTCTCTGAATGACGGAAAAACTTGTAGGATAGCATGCCAGCCAACGTGGCTTTTTGTTTGTTTGTTTTGTCTTTTGGAAGAACGGGTGGGGGAGAGAGAGAGAGAGATCGCACTCCACAGCAGCTTTGCAAAGAAACCTGCAAAGCAGAACCAAAGTGGATGAATCAGAAAGCAGAAGGATACAATTTTTCCCTCCAGATGATTTTACTACAAGGAGGAAAGATTTGAGACCATTGAATGCTTTTTCTGATAACCACCTATGGCTCACTCCAAAGAGCCACGTGTAAAGTTGGGCAAGTTGTTTTCTGCCCTGTCAGGAAAATATTTAGTAACTGCCTCGTGAAAGTAAGTTCTCACAGCTGCCCCAGGGAGCTGTGGATTTGCTTTGTAGTGTTGTTTCTTTCAACAGGTTCCTTTGTGGCTTTGCGTGTTTTCCCACAAAAGGCCCGCCCTTCTACAGATATATTTACCATCCTCTCTGCCTGAAGACTATTTGGAAGAACACAAACCAACAAATGTCCCAAGCTGCCTCTCTCTGATGGCCCCGGCATAGACAGGGTCCTGACAGCGGCCCACAGGATGGGAATGATGAAATTCATCTCGGCTGACTCCACAGGGCAGTGGGTAAGCTTAACTGGCTGATAGCTGTAAAGTCCTTTGAAGGAAAAAGCACTGTTTAAAATTCTAAGTAGTCTATGGAATACTATTCAGCTATAAGAAGCAATGGTGATACAGCACCTCTTGTACTTTCCTGGATAGAGCTGAGACCCATTCTACTAAGTGAAGTATCCCAAGAATGGATGGACAGGCACCACATGCACTCACCAGCCAATTGGTATTAGCTGATCAACACCTAAGTGGACACACAGGAACATTTATCGGGTGTAGGGCAGACGGGAGGAGGGAGGAGGGGATGGGTATATACATACATAATGAGTGCGATGCGCACCATCTGGGGGATAGTCAGGCTTGAGGCTCTGACTGGAGTGGGGAGGGGGCAAGGGCAATGTATGCAACCTTAACATTTGTACCCCCATAATACGCTGAAATAAAAAAAAAATTCTAAGTAGTAATCTCATCATTTGCTAACGGAAAGACATAAAACCTGGCTAATGTCTGCTTCCCACTTCAGAAAGTATTTTTCAACAACAAAGCCCTTTACAATATTTCGATAAACTTCAATAATGCATAGGGAGTCCAACAGCAAGGACTGCTATGGCATTTAAGAATGTGGCGGGTGAAATTGGTCACCCCAAAGCTACTTGTATGGTATGTATGGTTAAATATTGTCCTCACTCCCCAACTATAACACGTCAAAAATGCACACTTTTCAAGTTATGAAATTATTGAACTCTCCACATACTGGTTCTATGACCTTGGGCATGTTATTAAACTTCTCTGAATCATTTCCTCATGTATACAGACAAGGCTAATGGTTGGTGGTTGTAAGGATTAAAACAAATAAATAAATTAAAGCTGGTATTTATTAAACTCTAAATAAATGTTCACTGTCATCAGCAGCAACATCATCTTGCAATCATGCCAGCATTCCTCAAAGAGAACTTCGGAAAAGGCTATGCACCCTTGGGCTGAAGATTTTCTTGGTCTAAAGAGTCTCTTGGACTAGTGACCAAACCTGTCCTTAGCTCCAAGGGCTCTGGGATCCCTCTGAAACTGAGTGTGGAATGGTTTGACCACTGGGCGACGTACAGTTTTCTAGGCAACCTCCTGGCATCTTTTTCATCACATTCGGAGGTTAAGAGTCACTGCCGTAAGCAGTCATCTAGCTTAACTTTCTCTCCCTACTGATTCCAGTGGAGAACCAGTGTCCTGTTCAGGGCAGAGTGGCCGGGCCAGGGACAGAGCAAGGAGCCTGTGCACCTGTCACTGTCGTTGCTCGGGTTCCACCCCACCCCAACTTCCGGGGTCCTCCTCTCTCAAAAGCCGCAGTACTGGACCTAGGTCCTTCGACGGTCTCAACCCGTCCTGCTCTCAGGACTAACCGGGACACGTGGCAGCAGAGATTTAGGACCGGCTAGGCCGATGCTCTGGGCTCAACACCAAGCCACCTTTGAGGCAGTGAAGACACCAAGTCTTCACCTATCAATGATGACCTTAAATGAAAACAAATTAAACTCCCCATTTAAAAGGCTGAATGGATTTTAAAAAATGACTTACGTGCTGCTTACAGGAAACTCACTTCACTTGCAAAGACACACAGACTAAAAGTAAAAGGATGGAAAACCATATATTCTATACAAACAGAAACCCAAAGTGAGCAGAAGTAGCTGTACTTACATCAGATAAAACAGACTTCAGTCAAAAATCGTAAAAAGAAACAAACAAGGGTCATTACGTAATGATAGAGGGATCGATTCAGCAAAAGGATATAAGTGTTATAAATATATATGCACCCAACACCACAGCACACAGATGTATAAAGCAAATATTAGATCTAAAGGGAGAGACAGACTCCAGTATACAAGTGGATATCATGGAGGCAGAGAGCACAACGATGGTCACTAGAGGCTGAAAGTGGGGTGGGCAGATGAAGAGAGACTGGTTAATGGGTATGAAAATATAGTTAGAATAAGTTCTAGTATTTGATAGCAAAATAATGTAAACTATAGTTAACAATTCTTTATTATATATTTCAAAATAATGAGAAGACTTGAAATATTCACAACGCAAAGAAACGATAAATGTTTCAGGCTATGAATATCCTAGTTACCCTGATTTGATCACTGTATGCATATGTCAAAATTATCACATGTAACCCATATATATGCAAAATCATTATGTATCAATAATAAAAAACCCTTAAGTTTAAAAATTAAACATTCATTAAGAGCCCAAATTAGAGTAAATAAATCCTTCTGCATATAAACGTGGTCCTTTAGCTACTAAAAAAACTTGTAGTAGAGTTTTTATGACAGATCCCTAAGCAAGAGTAAGTATTCTAAAATATTAATGTAAATCAGATCACGTCATGCCTTAACCTAAAACCCTCCTTTGGTCAACCGTTACACTTAAGAGAAATTCCAGTCTCTCAGCAAGGTCTGTGACGCCCTGCAAAATTGATTCTTGTCCACTTCTCCTATCTCCTCACCAACTACTGACCTTCCTTCCCGCCCCACTGTATCCAGTCTCATTGGTCTTTTTTTTTTTTTCCCCTTTTCCTGGTGCTTTTGATGCTTATTACAGCAGTAAGGACTTTATATTTGCTATTTCGTCTACTTGGAATAATTTTCCAAAAATCTTCTGTATGGCAGGTTCCTGCTTGACATTCAATTCTCAGCTCAAATGTCACGTCTTCCAATGGCTCCCCCTAATTGTCCCTTCCTCCAACAATCTCTGGCACATTAATATGTTTTATAGTCTTAGAAGTATTCTCAATGCCTGAATTACCACATTCATTTACCGGCTCCCATATTTATTTCCCCTCTCCCCCAAATAAAATAAAACTCAATAAGAGCAATATTTTATTTGTCTTTCCTAAAGCATTGCCTGACACATATTAGGTGCTCAATAAATATTTTTTCTATGAATGAATAAATTAAAACAAATAAAACCCATCTTTGCCTTAATACAAGTTATTTTTTAAACATATCCCTATGTGATTGAGTCTATAAGACTCAATTATCTGGGATTTATTTGACAAATTTGATTGTCTTATTTTGGGGCTAATATCCATGAATTGCTGAAAGTAGGCCAAATGTCAAGCAGAGCATACAAGCAAACAGGATCCCTCCCCAGGACACTTGCCTTCCAAATTACAAGCATTCAAAACTCTTGGCAAGATGCCTATGCTAATAAGATAGTGATCCCATATTCATGAGAACTTGAAAACCATTATTTTTGTCTGAGATATTTTTGGCTTTTCCATAATTAATATGTCATTATCATCAGCAAGCTGAGAGACCAAGTAAAAGCAGTTCTAAGTAACAACATCCGTAGGAACAATGGTATTTAGCAAACATCACAGTGACTTCTGATGAGGGAACATAATCCAGACTTGGACGCTAGAAACCTACTAAGCAGGAAAAAGGAGCGGTTGGCATCCGGACAGAAAGGCAGCGTGTTAAAGCCAGTCTAGAAATGAAAAAATGCATTCCAGAGGAGGCCTGGGAAGAGATAAATTCTTCATGCTCATGGCCACGAAAAACAGTCTGTCCAGGGTCCTACCTTCTATCCCTGGTGTTCCCTTTTAAATAGATCTTCCCGATTAGGTCAGGACGAAACTGGTCTTGAGTGCCTGCTAATCCAGTCCTCCATTTTCTCAGCATTCTGTCCTCAAATCAAATTGGTTCTCTAGAAAGGCAGATACCATCAGACTACTACACATTAATTAGCAATCTGTACAAATGTTTTTTCAGAGTTCCAGTTTACAATATGCCTTGGTTTGTTATCGAGGGTGAATCTAAGACACAATCAAACCTATAATCTTACAGATATTTTTCTTTGACTATATTTGCAAACATTATCAATCATGGCTTTTTAAAAAATCCTGTATATAACGACAGGGAAAATTTTTCTTCCAGCTAGGAAAAATTTGTCCCTCCTGACAAAGTGGTATTCTTCTGTAATGGGGGGAACGGCCTGAAAAAGGGTAAAAATGGCTTCTGTCTCTCTAAAACACCCCCCACTCTTTTTGGAAATCAAAACCTGCATCCCTGCCCCAGGCCAGTGGTCAGGAGGGGCAGGGGAGTATCCTTTGTTCTTTGTACCACAGGAGATGGCTCAAGGGAGTTGTTTGGGTGGAGGTCATGAGATTATCTTAGCTGAAGATGGGATGAATCAGAACGACCAACTATAGTTGAACAGCAATACCCTGAAGCTGGCGACCTCCCCTTTAAAAACTCTGTATTTCTGCTCAGAGGTAAGACATTGGTACTTTAGGACAAGAGTCTTCCAACCTCCTCGTTCGCCAGCAAATTAATAAACTTCTCTTTCCTTCTCCTCAAACCACTTGTCCTCATTCTTCTGATGTGGCCTCAGAGACATGAAGCAAACTTCTAGTAACACTTCCTTTTGTAGCTGACGGCAGTTATATAACTAACTTCTCTTTTTTGCCTTGGCCATCTGAGAAGCTCGGAACTCAGAGCAGGACTAGCTCTGGAATGTTTTCAACCCTCTCCTTTCATTTCCTCCCTCCCTTGACCTTGCTATATGGTTCCATTCAGATTTTTCTGTTTTTTTTGCGTGTATGTTTTTTCTTGTGAGTTGGTCAAAATTTGCTTTGAAATTCTGTGTGATAAAAAACAATAGTCTAGTGAAATTTTAAAGTTCCCATTCAGCAATAAAGACATGTTCTGGGTTCTGGCCAGGATGCAGTAAATGTCAAGAAACTGGTCACAGCTGAGGTAGTGCCAAGACTTCAAGGGGAGGGAACAAAGGCTGTTTGAAAATAAAGACTTTTAGCCTAGTGTAACCAGCTCTGTGAACCTGGATTATAATCCTCTCCCTTAACGAACTACCTGACCCTTTGAGATGTTTCCCAGACACGATGGACTTCAACTCCCACCCTCAAGTGATCCTCCTGCCACTTCCCAAAGTGCCAGGATTACAGGCATGAGCCACCACTCCTGGCCTGAAATGACGGCTCTTCTACCAGACAAAGGAGTTGAGATACTGATGCAATCTACCAACCTCACTCAGATTTCACCAGTTTTCCATACACTCCTTTGTGTGAAGATCCATTTTTAATATCTATAGTCTACTGAGCACTTCCATACACCAGGCACACCGCTGAGTGATGAACACACATCCATCCAGTTCATCCTTACAAAAAACAATTTACCAATGGAGAGAGTGAGACAAAGCAATAGAGAAGAATTGAACCTCTGTCATCTAACCCTGAAGGTGAAGTTTTTTATGCTACACTGTAGATGTGATAAATCTCTGTGTGTGGTTCATTTTTAAAAAATTTATATAGCTATTCCTCAAAGGCTCAAAATAAATATTGACAGAAACAGGTAAGTAAACCAAAGGAAAAAAAAATCAAAGCCATGAATCAAAAGAAGCGGCAAATTGGGGTAATAGGATTCCATTTAGCTCTGAGCTTCCTGGTAGACAGGACAAAAAGGTAAACAGGATGAAATATGTCATCCTTTTTGTCAAAGGGAGGAAAACATGTTGATTCTTCAAGATACAGAAATTTTAAAATGTGCACATATCTGTGTATATGTCCCTATGCTTGTTCTACCTTATTCTTTTTTATAATCTTTTCCATCAGAGTTTACAAACACCCAAAATAATGCTCAGTGAGGGCATACTTAATACATCAGTAAAAATGTTTTTAAAAATGCACTCTTCCCTTGAATATGGGCTGGCCTTCGGCTTGCTATGGCCCACAGAATGCACAGAAGTCACAGCATTCTGGTTGCAGGTATAGTCCTTAGGAAGCCTGGCAACTTCCACTTTGTAGATTTCTAAAAAAAAATTAGCTGCCATGATGTCAAGAAGCTCCGTCGAGACTACCAAAGGCTAACACAACTCGTAGCGAGACCGAGGTCACGTGACCAGCACCAACGCACCGGACACGTGAGTGAATCCTTCCGTGACCTTCCAGGCCAGCTCAGCCAAAAGCTGGACGCAGCCGAGTGAACGATCCAGCCTCCATCACACGGAGCAAAACAACTACCGAGCTGAGCCACAGGACCTTGAGAAGTTATGAAGCCTCGTTGCTTTAAGCCACCAGGTTTTAAGGTGCTTTATTACACGGCAATCGATAAATGAGCAATAACCAACACCTATAACCTGAAGATTCATCCCATAAACTTGCATTTAAACTTGGCACAATAATTAAACATCTTCCAAACAAGCAGTCCTTCTTCCGTGACTAGAATGCGAGGAATGCCTAGCAGCAGCTTTTCCAAATGAATTCATCGAGAAGCATAAAACATACAATGAACTGCTCTGGTGTTTCCAGAGCCTCGACTGCCCTGGGACAGATGATTCAGTTCGTTTGGGTCCAGTTCAGGACTACACAACACGGAGTTAGTTATGTCTCAGCCTATGTCCCCTCGGGCAACTTGGAGCCTTCCAGGGTAAAAGAAGCCCTGCCAAAACTCAGAATCAATAGGGCCATTTAAACGATGACATCCCCAGTGGGTAAGGACATTGGACTCCACACATCAATGGCAGGAGCTACTGTCACGGGCGTTCGTCGATAGGTTGAAGATCCCATTAAAGCATTTTAATTTCCGCTTAGTGGTATTAGGATTTAATTGATGCCAGAGACACTGCCTGCCACTAAACAATGATGTAGTGGCAGTCAGTAGGGACTGTCTTACACACAGGCCTGGAAGACCTGCCCACATCGGCCAGGGTGGTTCTGCTGGCCATATTTCCTGGCCTTGGCAGGCCACCGCCACTTTATGGTAGCTCTATGTCTTTCTGCCTGCCTGCTCATCATCCATGCCCCGTCTCCTGTTACCAGCAACACAGTTTTCCGGAAAACTATTGACAATCTACCCCTATTCTTAGTTCATGGGTTTTAGGAGAGTCTGATTCCACCTGCAGCCTCAGAGATGGGCACAAGACTCAGATCTGGTTCACGTAACCCAAGACAGCGCCAATGAGATGCAACCTTTGAACTCTCCCTAGCACTACTGGCAACATGAAACTGTTGCTTCCCACTGGGATTGCTAATCTAGCAGAATGGAATGGCGTTATGTAACTGGAAAGCCTTCTTGCCATTGGAGGGAGATGCTGCTTAAGAACAAACGATGGATAAATCACTTGATCTTTTGGGATCCAGCAGTTCTAGAAATCATTATGTGTCCATATATTTTTTTTTCAGTATAAAAGCCAATAAAGTACCTTTTTCATTTAGGCTATTTTGAGTTGTGTTTTCTATCTCTTGCAATCATTCTCAGAAACTGTAGAAAGACAGGCTACGGCACAGACTATGGGTTGACGGACTGACATTTGTTTTCTGGGACGGTGCAATTTATTACCATTTATTACGCTCCCTTTCTGAGCCTCAGGTAAGAAAGCACCCAGGCATTAAGGCCACAGCACTCCAACAACCAATATCATACGTGATCTTCACAGAGTTAAGTGAGCAAATCAGGAAATCGGGACAGCAAGGAGACACAAGACTCAAACGTCACTCATCAAGTCAAATACGGCACCAAGACTGGAGCCCAGCTCTTCGTGAAATGCAAGGCTCCTGCAGCTTGAATCAGTGGATTTTAAAGGTTATTTAGTGTTATGGCCCCTGAACGCCGGTCCATGGCCTGACTAGACCCTGTTGTCAGACTGTGCTCAAATCATCAACAATCCTCAGGGTAGTGAGAAAAATAGACATTTTCGTAGGTTTAAATGGAACTATTTCATTTCACGTTTAAATTCTGAGATCTCATCCTTCCAAGTTTTCTGGTGTTAACATGTGTTCTTTAGTGAAACGGTAACAAGAGCAGACGTAGATCATCTTTTTTGGCGAAGTATAACGTAGGCAAGCCCATGATCCCCACTAGCACCACCAAACCCCGCCTGGACTCCACCCCGGTTGCTGTGAACACTCCCGGCTTTAACACTGACAGCCACACTTGTTTTTCTCCTCACTGACACCCCACCCGTCCTCACCCCGCCCCGCCCCCTTTCTCAGGTCACCTCTACGCCCTCCATCCTTGGACCTTCCCTTCCGGGTAGCTCACTTGTCCTTTGTAACGTACATTTGAGGGGCCTCTCTGGCTTCCCGGGTCTACACCTCCTCCCGTTACTCTGCTCGGCACTTCCTTAGGCCAGATGAGAGCAGCAGCTATCTTTCCTCTGGAGCAGGTGGGAAAAGGGGAAATGCCAAGTACTTATAGATAAATATTCATTGATCTCAAACAAGCAAATTTACAAATATCGATGCCAATGTTACTGAAAGCGTAAAAGCATCAGAAAGACCCTGAGTAACCTCCAAGAGAGGGATAATTAATTCTGCCACCTAGAAGAACAGCATGTAGTCTTTAAAATTATGATTACAAATGCTTTTTAATAATATGGGGAAATGCTTATGATATAAGGTTAAGTGAAAAGATACATGACTACAAAAATGCAACTATGTTAAAATATTCACGCATGGATAAACCATGACATGGACCACACGGATTTAGCCACACAGTGGGTATATGGGTATTATCTACTTTTACATCGCTAGAAATCTCTGTTATCCAGATTTTCTGCAATTGGTATACATTACTTTTGATGGGGCTCAGGACATGCTCCTCAAAATATGGCACCTGGGTGTTGTGAATATTTTAAGCTAAAGGAATTTGAGAAATGGCAGGTGCCGGAAGGACTCCCTGGAGCAGGTCATAAGCCCCTCATGTGAGAGGTTGTCCCCCGCCATACCTGATGGAGAGGAGTATCGTTATTTCTGAAGCTGGAGGAACACCCTGAGAAGAGTCTGCAGGACTCTTGGTAAGTTTCTCCAGTTAACTACACTTAGCTCACTTGTCCTATCACATTTTTCCATGACTTTCTAACTCTTCATCAAACCTAGTATAAAAATGCTCAGGTTTAACTGTGTCTTCAGGCTCCATGTTACATAAAACTTGCATATTAAATAAATTTGCGTGCTTTTTCTGTTATGAATCTGTCTTTTGTTACAGAGCCCTAGCCAAGACACTAAGATGGGTAGAGGAAAGGTTTTTCCTCCCCTGGACTTGTAAAATGTACAAAAATATATATTGATTAAAATCAGTCCCACTTAGTATGCAGCCAACATTTAGCAATTGCCCACTCTTTCCTGATGGTTTCCTTTGTGGGACGAGATTTGCCGTGGATTTAGGCGACGCTGATATTACATTATTCTTGCCTGCCAGGATAACTTGCACTAGGCCAGGCAGCCACACTCTCAAAGCCATCCTTAATGTCTGATGACTGCCACTGCACCTGAACTAGCTCCAGGGCTGACCCTTCTCTGGTTGGCCCAAGGCCATGCCCATCTGGGGAACCATCTGGGCAGATACCTTCCAACCAAATTGAGGTCAAGGATCCCATCCGCAATCACTGGACTAGCACAAATCAAGAGAGAAATATCAAGGAGCTGCATAAGGGGTTAGGACAAGCAATCAAAGTCAGGTGGAAACCCCAGCAGGGTAATACACGATTTATATTTCCCCGTGAGGCCCATTCTAGAACAATGGGAAAGATTCACTGTTGTCGGAGTGTCAAGAACGAATTCTCTGAACGCTGGGCTTTCCCTAAAACCAACACTTACGTTCTGACAACTTCTGAATTCATCCTCACCAACTACATCGAGCATCCGACGTGCTTTTTGGGAGGAGTTGTTTTTGTCTGATTTGGTTTTCATGGCATCTGAAATTCAACATGACAAAGAATTATATATCTCAATGTGTAATGACCCAAATCAGAAAAGGCTATAGTTGGATACAATGAAACATTAAATATACATTAGTTCCAAAAGGCTTTCTTTCAGATGGATGTTGTCAGACACGTTCCCCGCAGTGCCAGGCTGCGTGCGTGGCTTATGCCAGCAGTGACGCCATCCTTCCCAAAGCAAGGGTACTCCATGCTGCCCCAGGGACACAGACAATTACGGTGTCTCTAAGAGAAATGGAGCACGTAAATTCCATCACCTGTTGACCCCTTCTCCCACAGTGACGACCCTGGCTCCCCCAAAATAATACATTTACTTAATCCTACAATAGATACAAAATAACTTCAGAATTATTCCACCAACACCACAATCAACAACAAATGCATAAAGCTCAAGATTTCTTTCTAGTTCTTTTGTGTTTAGATTAAAGGTAGACAGTCAGGGAACTATGTTCAAAATAACTTGAGTTAGTATTTTTTCCTTAAGTGTGATCACGTCATCCGTTTGAGACATAGTTAGGTCCATTTGCCTCTGTTTTTACTCAATTTCCCCCTCAATACTGTTATTTAATTTTACTTCTTGAATATACGAAACATTAACATGGTTTCAAAGTCAAAACTCATAAAAAAAGATACATTCAGGGAAGGATTACATCAGTCTCTGCTTCCGTAACTGTTCCAATCCTATTCCTACCCTATGGATTACCAATTTCATTCCTTCCTGTTTATCCTTCCTTGTGTTACTTTCTGCAAAAATATGTAGATGCATTTTTATTTCCCTGTCTTCCTACATGAAATGTAGCATGCTATATATATTTTTTTGTACTTTGCTTTTTTATCTTCTGGCAATCACTCTAATCCCAATTCATAGAGATTTTCCTCATCCTGTTTTTTTTAGGATGTTTCCAATACATCAAAATTATAAATAATAACGCATAGCTCTTATTACTTGTGAAGTTGAACATACTTTCATACACTAAAAGGCTACTTTTATATCAATTTTTGTTAACTTTCTAGTCTTTTGCCACTTTTCTATTAGATCTGTGGACTCTTGTTTTTCTTCTCAGTTTGTAATAACTATTTATATATTAGGAATATTAGCACTTTATCAGTAATATATCCTACAAATATTTTCTCCCAGTTCATCATCACTTGTGGCTTGACTTTATGTTTTTTGCCATGCAGACGAGGACTTTTCAATTTTGTACAATCATATTTTACTCCATCTGAATTTTGAATCGCAGAAAGTCTCCCCCACACCGAGGTTACAGAGGAATTACCCTTACTGATCATTGTAAGTGTCCCTCGCTGTACGGCGTACGAAGGTGCACGTAGGAATGAAATCCTATTTGCCCACTGACTGACCTCTGGGAGATGCAAAATGCATGAACTTCATCTCTGCAGCCCCTTCATCTCCCGGCAGCTGCTCCTTTCATTTTCCCTGACCCCAGGTTTCCTCAGCAGGCGAGTCTCCCTGGAGAGCTGTGGGCTAAACCTAAATTACTAAAGAAGACACCGCTCACTCATCATAACCAGAGGAATCTTTCTCTAGAGCAAACAATAATCGGTTGCACAAATCTGTTTGATAATCACATATTTAGTAAAGCAAGGATCGCCTGTATTATAACTTTGTTGTCTCTCATTCACGGGGACATCTTCTCTTGCTATTTTCATCACCAAGTAATCCATGTTTATTTTAGAAAAAATTTAAAACCACAGTTAAGCAAAAGCAAATCAAAATTTTAGTAACAGTTAACATTTTAGGACATATACATGACACACACACATATATAAACATATATCTATTTAAAAGAAAAACCCCTCTCTTCCTTTTGTACCTATTGAAAAATCTTCCTCTACTGTATTTCCTGTTTTATCATCTATTTCCATTATCACTTAACACAAACATCTTTCCCCATGACAAAGTTGTCTGCGACAGCATTTTAAAAGCCTGCATGTTATTTCACTGTACGAAGAGATAAAATATTGAACAAACCGTCGTGCTTTTAAGATGTTTTGGTTTTTCCTTTTAATATCATAAACAGCTTGGGAAAAAAAATCACTTCGACACACACCTTTGTGAATTTGTTCGAAGGCTTCTCTAAGATAAATACCTAGACGCGGCATTTCTGGATTAAACAGAGTACAAGATCATCAGGCTTTTGGTATACGCGGCCAAGGTGCCACCAGCAGTGCATGAAAACGGCTGTTCCCTTCACCCATGTTAGCATGGTCATGCTCTGTCATCCTTTTTATCTCTTGATTTCTCACGACAAGACTAAACAACAGTGTCAAGCTCTGCAAAATCACCAGACAAGGAAGTTCAGAACAAGGTATTACTGACATGTGTCAAAAAAAAACACTGTAAACCTGGTCCCAGGCTCTAAAAAACATCTATGAAAATGTCCTAAGAAACCACTTCATTCAAAGACGAACATTTTTTTTTTCCACTCTTCCTGCGCAGCTCGGTCTTTAAGATGTTAAAATCTGGTAGGATTTCCTACCAGCCCTTCCTGTTTTGTAGGAGTTGGAGCTTGGTTCTGATGATAAATGAACAGGAAGGATCCTATACAGGAAGCACAGACCTAAGGAAGTTGTGGAAAGAAACTTCCAGGAAAGCGTCTCTCGTCGGGGGTATACTAATTAAAAGTTCATGAATAATTTCCCTTGTCAGTTACTTGATAAACACGTTTCCCTTAGAAATTTTTACTTCGGGTTCTAGTCTAATGGCCTACACTCCTAAATTATGCTTTTAATTGAAAAACAACAACATGAAATTTTTTTTTCCAGAACCATCTGTGCTTCCCCAAGAACGTGTAACTGCTGCGGATAAATTCATGACTTTGAACGCCCCCATCTTCCAGTGCAGGGTTCCAAAAGCTTGGGAAAAATAAAGACATTCCTCAAAAACAGGACGTGATCAGAAACTCTTGCTTTAAAATTCAATGTTTGGTGTGTGAAGCTTCTTAACAAGTGTTTATTAAACTGCATAATTTCAAAGCCTGGAGTGATATATTGCAATGTTTTCCTGGGAGTTGATCACATTTGCATACCCTTTTACGCTTCCTGTGAAATTAATATTGCCTTTTGTATCTTGAACTTGGCTAATATAACTTGCCATTTTTACTTTTCATTGCTGTGAGTTATATAGAGTGAATCCCCAAAGGGACCCCTGCAATGCCTACATAAGCTTTATTCTCTGTTACACTTTTTCATATGAATATATTAAATCAAGATTAATAAACCTTTTTGCAGAATCCACCGGTCCTGCAAAAAAGGCAAGATTCATAATGGTAACAGCTGTCAGCAAATAAAGGCAACCTGCTCCTAACCCTGGAGCCAAAGGCCAGGGTTCAGGGGGCTCTTGTCACATCCCACAGTGTGTGAGAGACCCTTGATCACACAGGAAACCTTTCAGCAATCGCTCTATGTATATGCAAGAGCGGCTTAACCACCAGGGTGCCAAAACCCAACCGGTGGTAATTAGGCTGCTTTCTCTCAGGGATGTATCTTTGTGAGATGCTCACAACTGACCATGATTCCAGGATTTTAAAAAATTCCAGCTGAGCTTCTGGGGAGGAATGAGATGATAAAGAAACAGGGCAGTAGGGGCTGAGGCAGAGAGGAACACCAGGAGTAGCAGAGACGCTCCAAAAATAACAAATCAAATGCAGAGAAGGGAAAATTCTCTGAATACCGAATATATCCCACTGAGCACGGGAAGCCTCCAAGGAGCATCCCCCACGCATCAGCCCCAGGAGCCGTTTTGCCTAATTGACAACCTGCTCAAAGCCCAGGAAACCCTAACAGTCAATCCAAAGCAAGAGTTGGGGGCGGCCTCGAGATCCACACTACTGTGTAAATACCCCGTGCCGAGCAAGTTCATCTCCAACTCAGTCAAGAGGCGGAGTAATGGGGATTCAGGGTCAGAATTAGGGTGAGGTGAGAGAGATGCAAAATTTAAGCGGTACTAATAAAAACCTCCGTAGCCAGGTGTGGTGGCCACGCCTGCAGTCCTAGCTACTAGGGAGGCTGGACTGGGAGGATTGCTTGAGCCCAGGAGTTCCCGGCTGTCCTCTGCCGTGATTACACCTACGAATAGCCATTGTACTCCACCTTGGGCAATACAGTAAGACCCTGTCTCTAAAAGAAAAAAGCAAAGGAAAGAAAAAAAAAAACCCTCAGTCATCAAGATAATACCTTGGTACAATATTTTTAAAAATCAAAGTTAACGCAAAAAAATCACGGTGAAGAAAACATCAAAATTTTAAATAAATACGTATTAATGCCATGCCAGTCATACTCAAGGCTGCATGTACATGCCTATCTGTATGTTCTGATGCACTTTTTAAAAGTCAATTTGCCTTTTGTAGAACAATAAGGTCATTGAAAAAATACTGAGAAATTGAAAAGTACGGCTTCTCTATCTTCTCCCTTTTCTCCGGTCACCAACTTCTCCTGGAATCAATCTTTTGAGTTCTGGTAGCCCTTGAGTTTGAGCATGATTAGTTTTAAAAATCAAGGCAACTGGTATTGTACAAAATGAAACAATGCAAGTATTAGAAGAAAACATGAGTGAATTCCTTTACAATTGGATGTGGGGAAATTCTTTTTAACTATGACTCAAATTCAAATGCAAAAAAGAAAAGAAAAAGATTGAAAAATTCAATTATATGAAAATATTTAAAAATTTGCACAACAACAAAAAAAACCTCACCATAACCAAAGTCAAAAATCACATGCATGTTAGGAGAAGCATTTACAATATACATTACAGATTAAGCACCAATCGCTCTAATACACTATATGTTTTTAAATTCCTAAAACCCATTTTTAGAATAAAATAGAAGAACAAGCAGTTCACAGATATAGGAGTGGCCCTTAAACATATAAAAATATGCTTAACTTCATTTACAATAGAAGTAAATTAAAACTGAACTAAGAACTATAACTGTATTACACTAATGTTAAGAGGTTTAATATTGGGTGTTGGGGACATGGACACCCTCTACTATCTGCACAACTTTTCTGCAAATCTAAAACTATTCTGAACTAAAAAGTTGACCTAAAAAAAAAACTACACTGAGATACTATTTCTTGCCTACCCAACTGGCAAAAGTTCAAAAGCTTAACGATCTACTCCATGGAGAAACAGTCCCTCCCATGCATTGCTAGTGAGAACGCAGAATAATATAACGTACAGGAAGGGAAACTTAGCTTTAGTTAACGAAACTATATACCTACTTCCTTTTACATCTGCCTACTTACCTCTCCACATATTCACTTACTAGCAACGTTAGTTCTAGCAATTCACCCTGAAAGCCCTTCAGTCGTACGACGAAAAAAAACAAAACAGCAACAAAAGCCACAGATGCAAAGTTATTCACGGCATTACTGCTAATCACAAAATACTGGGAAGAGTCTCAAAGCCACCCACAGGTACAAGCTTGGTATAGTCACTCAAAGGACTATTACTCAGCTGTAATAAGGAATGAGGAGGATCTTTATAAAGTGATATGGAATAATTTCCAGGATAAAAAGCAGGTTAAAAAAAGTATACATAGCATGCTAACCTTTACATAACAAAGAATAAAAAGCAAGCATGTGGTCAGGCGTGGTGGCTCACACCTGTAATCCCAGCACTCTGGGAGGCCAAGGCGGGTGGATCGTTTGAGCTCAGAGGTTCGGGACCAGCCTAAGCAAGAGCGAGACCCTGTCTAAAAAAAAAAAAAAAGTAAGCATGTGTATATATGTGTGTATTTGCTTCTTTTTATAATAAACACGTGAATGATAAATCAGAAACTAACGGAAATGTTTCATACGGAGGGTGGGTAAGAACGAGGTGGGAGGGTAGGGATGGAATGGGACTTCCTTGAACAAATTTTTATCCAGTTTTGACTTTTGAACCATGTAAAGTTTTACATACTCGAAATTGAAAAAGGATTTTAAAAACAAAACTTAAACTTGCATACAGGCAGGAACATAAATGAACCTAATGATGTGTCCTATTGATATAAATAACCACAGAGGGAAAAGATGAATCCAAATAGCTTTTGGATGCGATGTGGATGTGTGTCCTTAGTAGAACCTCAGGGCAAGAGGCAGTGCAAACAGATCTTGAACTTTACTTAGCGACTGGTTGTGGGGAATGGTATCGATGTAGTAATTCTGAAACTATTCTCTGTGTATTATAGGACAGGGCAGATGAATCAATGCGTTGGGATCTCACTGTGGAATAAAGAAGACGCACATATGAAAGAGAAGAGGGTGCAGAAGAATCCCGTGATGTTGGATTTGAATTTTTGAGTTGTACGTGATCACATATGTGCAGACATTTCTCTCTCTCTCTCTCTCTCTCTTTCTCTCTCTCTCTCTCCATCTGTCTCTCTCTCTCCCCCACTCTTTCTCTCTCCCTCTCTCCCTCTCTCTCTCTCTGTCTCTCTCTCTCTATAGCTATCTCTCTCTTTCTGCCTGTCTCTCTCTCTATCCCTCTATCTCTCTGTCTCTCTCTCTCCCTCTCTCTCTCTCTCTCTGTCTCTCTCCCCCCTTTCTCTCTCTCTCTCTCTCTCTCTGTCTCTCTCTCTCTCTCCCTCTCTCCCTCTCTCTCTCTGTCTCTCTCTCCCCCCTCTTTCTCTCTCTCTCTCTCTCCCTCTCTCTGTCTGTCTCTCTCTCTCTCTCCCCCTCTCTTTCTCTCTCTCCCTCTCTCTCTGTCTCTCTCTTGCCCCTAGAAGCAATGACACCCCAGAAGCAATGACACCCCAGTAGCAATGAGCCCACCTAGTGGCCAAAACCTTCTTTCTAAATTCCATCCTCCACTAAAGGAAGCCAGGCTTTGACTGATTCTTGATCTGGGTAAGGAAAATACAAGGTAAAGTTGAAGTACCTTGTTTTGCTCAAGGGCATACTGAGAGACTGATAAGACATGTCAAAAGAATACAGGAACTGGCATACAGGGGATCCCACTGGCTAAATTAGGGACAATTTGAGCCTCACGAAAGAATAAGGAGCTGTCTGTACAGCTACATCATTTTATGGAACTTCATTGAGCTATATATACACCTAAAATTTGTGTATTTTCTGCAGGTTTGGTCCATTCAATACAAAAGTGATAGTGTCTTTATTTTTAAAACTCTGTGATACAAGAAGCAAAGGAAACATCTATTTTACTTTATCTGAAAGGAGGAACCATGGTCTACGAATAAGTTATTCCAACTATAATGGTAACCATCCAATCCTCCTATGGGTACGGGGAGAGGGAGCTCTTTTGTTATCAAGAAATGTGTAAGGGTAATCCAAACAGCAAAACATCATTAGGAAAGAATCACTAATGCACAATAAAACAAATGGGTGCAAGGTTCCAGGGACACAGAGTATTCACCCAGTCTCAAAGTATTATCCCACAGATTACTAATTTCAAAGAAAAGAAAAATTGAGCTATCCGGAGAACATCACCTTCATCAAGTGACCAAACAGCATCACCAATAACGGCATGAACAAATTGCACGCCTCTGATGTGACGCAGTGTGAAGTATGCAACACTACCTGGGCAGCATTTTGGCCAAAAATGTTTCAGCTGGATTTAAGACGAGGAAACAACTGGACAGTTGCACACCGCATGGCAGCCACAAGACACTGGCTTTGAATCTTTAAAGATACAGACTCAGCTGGGTGCACTGGCTCACGCCTGTAATCATAGCACTTTGGGAGGCCAAGGCAGTAGCATCGCTTGAGGCCAGGAGTTCAAGACAAACCTGAGCAAGATGGAGACCCCATCTCTAGTAAAAAAGAGATAAATTAGCCGAGTGTGGTGACACATGTCTGTAGTCCCAGCTACTTGGGAGGCTGAGGAAGGAGGATCGTTTGAGCCCAGGAGTTTGAGGTTGCAGTGAGCTATGACAACACCACTGCATTCTAGCCAGGGCAACAGAGCGAGACCCTGTCTCAAAAAAAAAAAGACTCATGGAAGACAAACAGATGGCAAAAGATTATTCTAGATTACAAGAGTCCAAAGAGACACAACAGCTAAGTGAAATATGTCATTCTTGATTGGATTTTTAAAAAGAAAATACAAATAAAGGAAAAAGACATTACAAGGTATAAGGGACATTAATGGGGACACATGAATATATTAGACGACATTTCAATGTTAAATTTCTTGGGTGTGATAACAGTATTATGGTTATATATCAGTCTTAGATATAAGGGTAAATGTCAGGGAGTAAAATGTTATCTACAATTGAAATGCAAATGATTTTTTTAAGTATATAAACGAGAACAAGAAAGCCAATCAACAATTGTGACGAGATGTTAATAACTGAATCCCTCATGCACGGTACCTGAGATCTATTGCTCTCTTCTCTCGACTTAAGTTTTAACATTTTCAAAATAAAGAGTTGGGGGAAGAATAATTGGAATAGACCGTAAGAAAGTAAACTGAGGCCAATTAGTGGTTTTTGAGTGCTCACTCTGTGCCAGGCCTTATTCAGAGGGGTTTGCAATCTGAACTCATTTTAAGCTTATGGTACTTTTACGTGATTTACGCTAACAATATATCCATTTTACAGATGAGGAAACTGAAACCTGCAGAAACAAAAAAACTTGCCCTAGCTAGTAAGTGGAGCAGCTGGGATCTGAACCTAAGGAATTTAGAGTCAGAATTCGTTATCATAGCCGTGACACTATTCTGCCCTTCAAATAAACAATTCAGAGGAGCCAATGTATGACTCACGTCACCCAACGATTATATCATCTGATATCTCCTACGTGCCCGACGCAGAATTCCGGAGGGTTCCGTGGGTTCAGGTTAGTTCTCTTTCCTGTGCTGGAAAATAAGATCGGCAACAACTAGGGGCCAAAGAATAGCTGGGGCTGGGGCTGGGGGGTTAAATTTTATAAACACGGCATCTAAAAATAGCGTGTTCAGTTACGGGTATTATTTTTAAAATAGAGAATATAAGGAAAGTCTCAAGATCAATATTTAAATCAAAAGAAAAAGGAACAAAAGGACAGGTGCTTTGAGGTTTAGACTGTGTCGAAAATGCCATTATGAAGCAGGGCATTTGCTCAGTGGGTAGCCCCAAAGACCCCTGACACGGTCGAAATTATATCACTAGTCAATTAATCAGCTTCCTTTCACGACGGCCCGGCGGGGTGCCCTCTTTAACTCAACAGAGCGACCAGCTCACCAGCAGTATCTACAAAAAGGAAAAGTCGCAGAATGGAAAAACAGACACGAAAAACCATGGAGAAGAGAGACCGAAACAGACAAAGGCGGTGGTACTATAAAAGAAAGCGAGAGATGGAAAAGGGAAATGTCAGGAATCAAAGGTTAAGAGAGAAAAGATCAGGACAAAAAAAAAAAAGATACAGAAGTCTCTCATGGGGGAAAAAAAAAAGGGACCGGTGAGGAGATAGAAATCATGACCAGAGTCGAAGCTTAAAAACGCAGGGCAACAAAGAGAAGCCTAACAGCGGGGCCGTTGACTTGATCCTCCATCTCACTCGTTCATGCACCGCCTAAAATGTGGAAGGCGCTTTGTGGAGCTTTGAGGGAAAGACAGGACAGTACGACAGACCCCTGCCCTCAAAGAGCCCGGCTGTTCAAAAGATTTTTATTTTTGCATGTCCCTATTTCCATGTCACTTTAATTACCACGGCCACACCTTAGCTAACATTCTCATACTCAACACGTACTCTCGAGAATTACGGCAGCTACATCGTCTATAAAAGAGGGTAATTTTTAACGGTAGCTGCCGTACAGAATGAGTACCCTCGCTACGGAATGGAAACATGTTCTTTTATGCTCATAGTATGTGAGGCAGCATTGTGAGGGGGTGCGCTGTCTGTACAGATGATTTCTGTATGTTTTTTTGGATACCGCACGCTTCGTATCATTCCGTTTTCATTTCAGCATCCCAATCATTCCGTTTTCTTTTTCTCATCCCATTCCAGAGAGAAAGCAAAGGTCAAGGAAATCTAAAGGGAGTGGAAAGATAAATAAGGAGTTTGCAAACCAGATTTTCATTTCCTTTGCAATTTCCCACAGGACTTTAATGGCAAAAAGCAGTCTGACCAACAAAATGAGTATTTGTCATAGCATACCTGAGAGTGAATTCTAGGTAAAGATACAATGGAGAGGGCACCGAACCTGGACGCTAGATACTAGATGTCATCGCCTAGTACCTTTCATTTAAAAGATGCCTAGTGATATGTTACTTGGGAAAACCAAAAATTGACCAGCCAGCATGCCTCTGTGTATGGTCGCTCCTCTTACTAAGGTTGGCTTGCTCCCTGAAAAGAACCGAAAATTCAGTTTAGAACACGCAGCCCTCCCAGATCTACAAGGACAGATGAGGACCATGGAAGTGTAAACCCATTATTCTGAATGTGCAACTTCTGATTCCTTTAGGGCCCTTCTCCACCCCCCACCCCCAGCTCCTTATGGTTCTACTGGGATCTCAATCAAGGGGTCCCATCTGCCCCACCAAAGATAGAAATATGACTCAAGCTAACCAGAGTTTTTTCTTTTCTTTTCTTTCTCTTCTCTTCTCTTCTCTTCTCTTCTCTTCTCTTCTCTTCTCTTCTCTTCTCTTCTCTCTCTTCTCTTCTCTTTCTTTTTTTTTTTTTTGAGGTGTGTATAAGCCAGCAGTCAGAGAAAGGGCCATCAGAGATATTGGGCACTTAAGTTCACACAGACGGAAGCTGCTGAGGGACCATTTTTTCCTACCATAAGGACTGAGGCTGAAGGAAAAATGAAGACCACATGGAGAAGAAAGGTCTGTGAGACAGGAAAAGAACAGAGGTGAATTTACCCTGAAGCTATTACAATTTAAACTCAAATTGCCAGTCCTTTTCTAGCAATGTGTTTACATGGTCATTTACAATCCTTTTATAAAGAAGGCTCTCCAAACTATATGAGCTTCAGGCCACGCAAAACCTAGATCCACCCCTGTGAGGGAGAATTTTGGAGCTACAATAAAGCATCCACAGTCACCCGTGACAGAGGCCAGCTTCACCCCATTGGACCCGCAATTATGGGGGCCACCATTTACCTTTTTCTTTTCTCTTGGGATAATCTGAATTCAATTTTACCTACTTGCAACCAAATGAAACTGGGGATTTTTAAGACAGAAATAAAATCATGGCTCTTAATTTCCTGGCAGGAAAATATGTAAACCGACGGTATTTTCGACTTTCAAAATAGGTATCATTAAACTATTATTATTTTGTTTTTGTCCACGGTTCATGACATGTTTTAAAGATAAGTCCTGATATCAGATTTGTGACCAGTTGTAAGGAAACAAACCATGGGACACTCTCTTCACATTTTTCAAGGATATTTTCCCTCTAATTGGCTATAAAGGACAACAAGGATTAAGTGGGCACTATAAAAGTCTCATTTAATGATACCCTTTTGTGTGTTATCCATTTACCAAACACGTATTTTTATTTCTTCATTCCATAGAGTGTTTATTCTCTGCTGAGAGTTCCATTTAAACTGTACACACACACACACACCTCCACCACTACCACCACCTCCATGATCCTCATGCGATTCTCAAAGAACAGTCATATGCTCAGTAAGGAATTTGAGAGCTAAGCAAAGCCTCCTGGTCTGAGGTCCTGGTGTCTTCCTTTAAACCCAGCTTGTTCATGGAGGGGGTTCCCTACAGGACTCTGGCTTTGGCCCCACAGAGAGAACACCACCATTTCCAACGCTGTCAGTTTCTTTAAGCTTCAAGAGAACACAGAAGGGTCATTCAAAACTCTCAAGTGAAGAGATGCCCCGACACTCTAATTTCAAAACAGATCTCGTATAAGGGTCTCTTTTATGGTTTCTTAAAAGAAGTATTTTATGTCGCTCTGATGGAAACTACCAGTAATAGTAGCTTCTGTCTGAGAAATACCATAGAGAATGAAACAATAAGTCTCAGGCAAAGGGAGAGGGGTAAAAATTATTTTTGTTTCAATAGGCAACACAAAATGAAAACAAGAGACTACTGAAGTTAGAAAAAAATAATCTCTACTTATTCTGATAAAGATTTTTCTCATGTCAGCACTCTAAATACTACTGTAAGATGCTGACAATAATCACCTAAATGTTATCACAAAAAATTAAGTCTCCTGAATAACGAGTTTCAAAGCTGATTCTGCCTGGGCCTTGCGCACATTTCAGGTGCCTCTGCCAGGGTCTCCCAAAATTGACTATATTGCATGGAGGGAAAATATCAATGCTGCTGCTACGACTACTAGTACTAGAATTAAAAAAATTAATAAAAAAACACAGAATGTGAGCTGCAGTACACTTAATCTGGAGGGCTGTCGCTCACGTGTGCTAGGTTTTTATTAGGGGGTGATGGTGGCAGCATAGTTATCAGCCTGGACTGTGGAATCAGATCATACCTGGAACTGAATCCTTCCTGGCTTACTCTCTGGGTAACCCAGGCTAGCAACTGAACCTCCCTGAGCCCCAGATTCCTCATCTATAAAATGATGACAGTCATGCCATAGGGTTATTACAGGGATTAAATGAGGAAATGTATATAAAGATGAGGGGTAGCAGAACACGCCGCTTTGGTGTCAGAATTATTTAGAGCTGAACGCAATTGAAAAGAGGCAGATACGAGAAAGGCCACTCTGCCTCCTCCTATTTGCCTGAAAGCAGGATGTAA
Organism: Lepilemur ruficaudatus; assembly: GCA_963574885.1. Taxonomy (NCBI): domain Eukaryota; kingdom Metazoa; phylum Chordata; class Mammalia; order Primates; family Lepilemuridae; genus Lepilemur; species Lepilemur ruficaudatus. The sequence continues at coordinate 46,573 of CAUYRT010088201.1, forward strand.
ATTTGTAGAGGTGCCCTCGTCACTCACCAGGAAAGACAAAAGTTAATCATCAGAGACAACTCTGGACCCTTATCAAGCAGGACAGACCCCAGAGGAATCTACATAATCAACTTTACTAACTAGCCCTTATCTTCCATTTGGTCACTCATACATTTACCTTACCACAATTTGCCACTCTGGAAACTCAAAATCCTTTTCGTTTGTCTGGTCACTTCTCTCAAAGCATATCGATTGCTCTTTTGTTAAGAGCTACGTCAGTCCAAGTTCTAATCACCCATTTGAACTATCATCACTGGGTACTCCCATGTGTATGTACAGCAGACATGTTAATAAACTTCTGTTTTTCCCTTATTAATTGGTCATTTTTCAGTCTAATTTACAGGACCTCAGCTGGAGAGCCTGGGAGGGCACAGGGGAAAAGATTTAGCACAAGAAAGAGCTTAGTGCAGAGCCTGGCTCAAAACCAAGCACTCGATATCTGGAAGTGGGTGCTATTATTATTGCCCTTGTTAGTGATTGTCACAGATTATTAACATCCTGTCTAAACAGATATCATGGCTAGGGGCATACACTTACTCTGACAAAAGTGAGACTTCAAGAAAATGTAACGTGCACAGCTTTGTTCAAAACACACATTTGTTTGACTCTATATTGTTGGAAAGAAAATATCTACTATACAAACAAGAGGGCTAGGATTTGGAATCCCAACAAAAAGGTATAACCTGCCTGATTGTATCATGCAACTTGTTAATCTTTGGCTGGACAGTCTTCCCTGCTTTCACCTTCGCTGCTCAAAATGTGGACCTCACAACAGAACGTCAGCATCACCTGGGAACTTCTTAGAAATGCAGAATCTTAGGCCCTGTCCCAGATGTACTGAATACCAGAATTTTAATAAGATCCTCAGATGATTTGCATGCATATTAAATTTTGGAAAGCAATGCTGTAGACCACAGAATTTAATGTATAGCTTATCCTATCTTGGGTGTGTTTCTGTGATCTTTACTACTTAATAAATCACCTCAAAACTTAGTGACTTAAAACAAAAACAGTCATTTACCTGCCCTTCTTCCTCAATGTGGACAGGGCTCAGCAGGGCAGCTCATCACTGCTCCATACGCTGTTGACTGGGGCCATTCAGCTGGGACTGCGAGATACAAGTCTGCGTGGCTGGGACAGCCAGGGGCTGGCTGGGCCCCTCTCCATGTCTCTGTTGTCCTGCAGGACCTCTTAACAAGTGGCCTCTCTCCTGAAGCATGATTAGACTCCATTACGTGACAGCACCAGGCTCCAAGAAAGTGAAACCAGAAATTGCCAGCTATCTCAAGGTCTAAACCTGGAACTCGCACGGTGCATTCCTGCCATTTCCTATTGACCAAATCAAGTCAAAAGGCCAAATACAATTCAAAGGAAGGAAAAGGGACCACAGCTTTAGATGGGAGAAGAGGCGTGCAGAGACAGGAACGCAAGGGTTTGTTAAGCAACGGTCTGCAGACCAGCTACCACAAGGTATCTGCTACTTTTTCACTTTCTTCTCCTCTCTGTTCTCTTAACTGGTAAAATATCCACTTCATTTCAGTTACACATCTAAATGCAAGCCTCCACTGGGAGCGTAAGGAATTTTAAGGCATGGTATCTCCCCTCAAGGAGCTTGTTGTAATACAATTGGTGCAATAAGGAATACATATCTTGAAATTTTAATAACAATACTGTAAAAATAAAATATTTAAGTAGGAGTGTCAGGTAGCAATGGTGTCCCAAGGTTATGAACCATTCATTTAGTTAGTTGTGCACGCAGTAACCACTGAGTGTTCAAAGGAGAGAAGGGAAGGGGAAGAAAAGATCCGTGGAAGAGGAGGGGTATGCAATCCGAGCAGGACCTACGTAAGGAGATGCGTAAGGTGGATTTCCAAAAAGAAGGCCCATTATTAAAAAGTCAAAAACCAATGGATGTTGGCACAGATGCAGGGAAAAGGGAATGCTTATACCATATTGGTGGGGATGTAAATTAGCATAACCTCTATGGGAAACAGCATGGAGATTCCCCAAAGAACTAAAAGTAGACCTACCATTTGATCCGGCAATCCCACTACTGGGGATCTACACAAAGGAAAGGAGTGATTATATCAAAAAGATACCTGCACTCATGATTATCACAGCACGATTCACAATGGCAAAGACGTAGAATCAACCTGAGCGCCCATCAGCTCATGAGTGGATTAAAAAATGTGTTACATATACACATACACACACCATGGAATACTACTCAGCCATATGGAAGAATAAAATAATGTCTTTTGCAGCAACTTGGATGGAACTGGAAGCCATTATCCTAAGTGAAAGATCTCAAGAACAGAAAAACACATACCACGTGTATTCACTTATAAGTGGGAGCTAAACGATGTGTATACGTGGTCACAGAGTGGTATAAGAGATGTGGGAAACTCAGAAGGGGGTTTAAGGATCAAAAACTACCTGTTGGGTACAATGGACACTCTCCAGGAGACAGGTACACTGAAATCCCTGACTTCACCACCATATAATAATAAACCACTTGTACTCCCTAAACCTATTGAAATAAAGAAGAAAGTTAAAACCCCTCTCCCCCCCCCAAAAAAAATGAATTTCCCATGAAATATACACAAAGGATACAACAGCATCAAGGAGCCAAGGGAATGGGGTCATGGGGACATGAATATCTATATGCTCACGAGTGATGATGATAAATTCAATGCTCCGGAAAGAATTTCCTGCCTCATAATGTCCACCTTTACTCCTCCCTGTAGACATGTTCATAAGCCATTTGTGGAATCCCCACCAGCGATACAACCTTGTATCAATAATGAAGGGTTTTTATGAACCTTATAAATTTTACTCTACCTTGTGGGGGGCAGGGGGAACAGACACATAGAAATGTGGGCATCGTCAAACGCCGACTTGTAAACGTCACCATTCACTGTACGGGAACCAGCGCCTTTGGTATTGTTAAGCAGCAACTTGTAAATTTCCTTCTCCCTTAGAAAATAAAAATGGAATGAAAGGTGCTGCTTAGAAGAAACATATAAATTTCAGTTTCCACCGCAGGAAAATAAGCTCTGATTACACTATGTAGTTCATACCCCTCAATGCGCCAAACTCTTGTTTTATTACACACTCATGTATAATGAGTTGGTTTTCCGCAACAGAGAAAGAAATTTACAAGTTGTTATTTAACTTTTTCAGAAATGTATTTTTATTCCATCTCTTTTTTTTTCTTCTCCCCCTCTCTCCCCAACACAATATGAGCAATGGGGTTTCTGAATAGTACCGCACATTAGTTCCTTCTATAACAATGATTAAAACAATTTTAGACATTGTTCTCAGGACCTTCTGACAACACATACAATAGTAGGAAATGACACAGTGTTGGGCCATACATTTCAAAATTGCTCTTTACCTTGTTGGGGGTAGGGAGGCCTTTTAAAAAGTTGACAATAAGCATTATTACTAGTCTTTAATTTTTTATTTGTTGTTGAAAAGGACTGAGCCTATAATTCCAGGAGCTCCCAACCATTTTAATAAATGTACCTATTAGAAAATCAGAGTCGGCGGGTTTGAATGATTTTGCCATTTATTCAAACAAGTGTCTGAATAGTTATCCAGGACAGGAAGGATAGGAACATTGGGAAAAAGTAGTAGGACTGTATTCGGTGGAGTCATGACAAGAAATAAATAAAGAAGGGCAGTTGCCGCCTCAATACCAAAAGTGTCAGTGCGATGATATCCCAATAAAAGGTGTTCTAATAGAAGCTACAAGATCCCGTAACAAAAAACACTCTCAAAATGAAAGTCAGGTGCAATGCAGCTCAGAATGCACTGAAGACATCCTTATGTCAGGGGGTAAAAAGACACAAATACATCATCTCTAAATTTTCTTAACTTATAATTTTTGAATAGATAATATATATACAAAGCAAAAAATTGGAACAATACCAGAGTACCAAAGCACACTGAAAAATAAGTCTTCCCACCCAGGATGTTACTGAGCTCTTGTGCAGTCTTCAACATATGCATATATAAACATATATACCTATATTTTTAATTTCTATGATCATAAATATCATCATATTCTAACCCATCTTCACTTAACAATATCATACAGATGGTTCCATATAAATACATTGTTTTTATGATGGCTTAATTGTATTACGAAGACTCCCAAGTATGGATAGTCCATCATGCGCTTACCAGATTCCCTATTGCTTGGACACTTACACTCTTTTTAATCTTTGTCTTTGTTGTTAAGCAAAATGCCACAATGAACATTTTTTTTTTTTTTTTTGAGACAGAGTCTCACTCTGTTGCCCGGGCTGTAGATTGCTGTGGCATCAGCCTAGCTCACAGCAACCTCAAACTCCTGGGCTCAAACGATCCTCCTGCCTCAGCTTTCTGAGTAGCTGGGACTACCATGCCCGGCTCATTTTTTTTTACATATATTTTTAGTTGGCCAATTAATTTCTTTTTATTTATAGTAGAGATGGGGGTCTCGCTCTTGCTCAGGCTGGTCTCGAACTCCTGACCTTGAGCGATCCTCCTGCCTCAGCCTCCCGAGTAGCTGGGACTACAGGCATGCGCCACCATGGCCGGCTAATTTTTTCTATATATTTTTAGTTGGCCAATCAATTTCTTTCTATTATTAGTAGAGACGGGGTCTTGCTCTTGCTCAGGCTGGTTTCGAATTCCTGACCTTGAGCGATCCTCCCACCTCGGCCTCCCAGAGTGCTAGGATTACAGGCGTGAGCCACCGCGCCCGGCCAATGATGGACATTTTTATACACAGATTTTCATGTACCTGCATGACTGCAGTTTTAACGTGAATTGCTAGAGATGAAACTGCTAGGTCAAAGGGTAGGTGTGCATTTTATTTTGATAGTTACAGCTTCCCAAAGACAATACACCAACACATCTTGCGCTGAAGGAATTCCAAAACAACCAAAAATTCATCATCATCTTTCTGCCAGATGATGGGGGTAAAAATCACCCATTTTTGCTTATAACCACAGGCGGGTTATAATTATCATTGCTCAGGATTCGAGGCTTCATTACCCACTGCCCCACTCTGTCCTCGCTGCAGTATGATTCTAAAGGGTCAGAGAGACCTCTAATGTGCAGACCCTCTCAGAACACAGATCGTCTGCATTCCGCAGACATCTGCAGAAAGCTGTCCGCAAGTGCGTATTTCATGGCTGAGTGTTTTTACACCACTGTCAGCTGGAACCCATCGTCCCAGCGTTCCTGCCAAGTGCCACAACCTGCTCTATTATATCAACACACAGTTTCAATTAGTCATTTTCTCCCCGTGGTGACGACAGCTATCACAGCACGCAGTGGTCCGATGAAGTTTGCAATATACAGTGGAGATGAGACCATCAAAAGGAAAAGAATGAAGAATTAAAACAGCATAAAAGAAACTCCACCTCCTAAACAGTGATTCGGGGAAATGACAACATTTTTGAAACAGTATTCAAGGGTGAATGCAAAAATGCAATTACTTTTGAAAAAGGCAGACAAATAAATTTGCTGTGGGAATGCATTCCTGCCCCAGATAGAACCCTGGCTTTCATTGACTAATTAGTCATTAAGTGTCATCTCAAAAACAACTATAAATGAAAGAATATTTGGTAAACAGAAAGAAAACTTAAGGCTTAATACAACTGTAAAATGAAAATAAATGCCAACAGAGAATACTGCTTTGAATGCATTGTCCACTTGGGGGACCCAGGAAGGAGGAAGACATGTTCTCAGTTCAACACCATCTTTTCCAACTTAGCCCCTGATCATGCCGAGACATCACAGTGTAATAATGGTCATTTCATAATGCGGGTGGCCAGGGTCTGCCCACAGCAGAAAGCACAGGATAATAAATGAAGCCTGCAAGTTCAACAGAAGGAAACTTCTCCAGGCAACACCTGCGGCAGGGAGATACCTGGTCACGAAATACCGGCCGGTTTCCATCCATTATGCAGGAGGCAAACCTTAAAAGAGAGTCTGGAAAGGTAGAGCTCTCAAAATGGAAACAAGTAAATAAGGTCACCCGCCACAGTGGGGTCTCCGAAAGTGACGCAGAAGGACTGCCCACGGATTTTCTGCGGGGATGTGGTGTCGTTTCACCAGATATCAGGGAGGTGATGATTCCTGACTTCCTGGGGCACATTTGCTGGACCAATCGGCCTCCTTACCTTCATCTCCCCACCTGGGCACCAGACTACAGAAACCATGTTTAAACGCCACAGTATTCTCTCTGGCTTTTACCATAAAAAAAGAAATAAAAATGTGTCCTGGGCGCTTGGCAAATCAGCCCATTGTTAGACGATGACCCATTGTCTTTGACCTTCACGTTTTCGCCTCTTCTGACTCACAGAAAATCCTCTGAAATTCTGCTAGGTAAAGATGTATGGTGTCTAGAAGGTGCTTACTTTCAGGAGAAAGATATTGCCCTTGCAATATAAAAGTTGCAAAAAGTTGTAGTGATTTATTTTTTTTTATTTCAATTGACCTAGCTGCTCAAACTTTAAAAATTTACAAGTGACGGAAGCTTTGTTTACCCGAGCATGATATTAACATGCTAAGCTAACAGCCATTTCTCTCCCTTCCCTGATCTCCTCTCCAATTACCAAGACAACACTAACATTTCTCCATCTTAGCTTTTTTATAGAGAAATTCCGACAGGTAAGTGGCTCCCATCCACTATCCCTGGATGGAACCAGGGATGAAATGTCAGAGGAGGGACAGTTAATTAAAACTGCGAATCCACTTTGCATTCCCTCGCAATCGATAAACAGACAATTAAAGATGCCATTCAGCACATGATGTAACTAGTGTAAGTCACATTTTTAATAACACTTGGTTATTAAAAATCAAAAATCATTAATATTAACCAAACAGCCAGTAAACATCCTGCATCATTGGTCATAAAACTCCTTGAGCTCAATTGGCGTGGTAGATTTGATACTGAGATCTATTAAGGAGGCGTTTTCTAGTAGTAAACCAAGGAACATGTCTACAGTCTGTCGGTGATTTATGAGAATAAAAACTTTGCCTGAATATCCCACACAGGTTGCCTGAGTTGTCATCTTTTCCAAAATTTCCTCACACTCCCAAGTGACTCTATGAACACTTAAGAAAGAAATGGGGTTGAGTGGCAGTTAAGATTTCAAACTCTGGAGTCAAAAGCTCAGTGTTTTGTTTTGTTTTTTTGAGACAGAGTCTCACTCTGTTGCCCAGGCTAGAGTGAGTGCCGTGGCGTCAGCTTAGCTCACAGTAACCTCAAACTCCTGGGCTCAAGCGATCCTCCTGCCTCAGCCTCCCAAGTAGCTGGGACTACAGGCATGCGCCACCATGCCCGGCTCATTTTTTTCTATATATCTTTAGTTGGCCAATTAATTTCTTTCTTTGCATTTATAGTAGAGACGGGGTCTCACTCTTGCTCAGGCTGGTTTCGAACTCCTGACCTTGAGCAATCCGCCCGCCTCAGCCTCCCAGAGTGCTGGGATTACAGGCGTGAGCCACCGCACCTGGCTAAAAGCTCAGTGTTTTGATGCTCCTTCTACTGCTTACTAAACACAAAACTTACAATTACTTTGCTTCATTTCTCAGAGCCTCCATTTCCCTATTGGTAAAATAAAGAAAACTATCTATTCATAGGGCAGCTCTGAGGATTAAATGAGATAATACGCACAAAGCATTTTAAGTAGTGACTAGACCTTGTAAAGACGGGATAAATGCAAGCCGTTCCTCTTATTCAGTACCTTGTTCATGCAAAAATTATAGGGAGTCTGGTAATTTAAGAGCATTCAGGTATTTGAAATACATTCGTTTATTTTACACTATTGCATTATTCCTTTTTTCTGCTTAAGAATTAGAGAGATGACATTTCAGGGTCCCTCAGTTTCCAATGCAGCCACTCATTTTTAGTACAGATCTGCACTCAGCAAGGGAAAACGAAGGGTCAAATCACCTAAGAAGCCGCCAGCTTCCACCCTTGCTTGTAAACTAACTCCGAGTTAGTCAACCTGTATTCCCCAGGGAGCACTTGTGGACGTCTCTGATTTACAGAAGTACTTACTTTAGGGTTTGGGGTTTGCGTTTTCAGGTTTATCTCTGAGAGAGCTTGCTAAAGCCGGCAGCCCGGCAATTTTATTAAACTCTGTTCAATTCCAGCATTTCTTAAAAGAGCACATAGAAAACACACTGGCAGTAGCTATTTAAATTTCCCAGTGGATGCCAAAAATAATAAAAGGACACTTAAATGACCATTGCTGAGCAGAGCCAACAGCATGTGGCCTGATTATCCAACTATGTGAAAAATTCTATAGATTTTTGCCAGCATACATGGGTTTGGCGTGCACAATTCAGAACATAATCAGCCACCACCTCGCCAGGGTGTGCAGAACTTCTCGAGTCTAAATATAAGGTCCAGTCTTACGCTGCCAGAGTAAGTTTCTCTGCTACTTTCCTTTCTGATTAACTTATAAGAAATGATGAATGGACAAGATGATACAGTCTCCTGATAAGACAATGAAGAATACAAGTTAAGAAAATGCCATTGTGCTAAGTGCTTTCTCTCCTTTATTGCCATGACACCCTTCTGAGGTAGGTACTAATGTCACCGTGCACGTTACAGGTCAGAAAAGCAAAGCTCCGAAAGGGCAAGCGCCGTAGCCCAGAGCGTACGCACCAGAGCCGGTGTCCTGGATTTCCTCCACTCGCCCCTTCCTATCCATTCTCCACCCTTCTCTGCCCTGCTGGGCTTCGCTCCCCTGCGGATCTCTGCAGACTCAGCTCCCACGTCCTTCTGGCTTCTGTTGGGCTAAGACGGTGGCAGGGACCAGAGGGTGGGAGGAGGACAGTGTGGTGGGTTCATTCTCTGTCTGCTCCTGCCTTCCTTCCCCCTGCACCGCTGAGGGTTTTGGCAAGTACCTGTGTTCTCCTACCTGTGACCTTCTTCCCTCATGCCTGGCGAGGGCTGTCACTGGGTTCTGGCAACGCTGTTCTCTCTTTGTCCTTCACACTTTGCACGGTGTCTCTGCCATCTTTCTGGTTCCCTGAGCTCTACCCACATCTCTGCCAGTATATCCTGCACTAAAGTCTCCTCCACTCCCTTGGTTTCAGTGTGTCCCCCATTGTCTGCTGGAGACAGGAGGGGACCCCTGGCAGTTGGTACCTCCCTCCCTCTTGCCTCCTCATCTATCATCCACCCATGATCAGCCCTCCATCCCCCATCCTCCCCTGTAGCCAATCTCTCCACAGGCAAATCTGTGATGCAACTGATTGGCTTCTGGACGAACTCTAAGCTATCGTTACAAAGTAGGCTCATAGATAGTTTGTATTTTATAAAAAAAAAAAAAATGGTAATAACCTAAGTCTTCAACAATGGAGGACTGGATTAATCGATTTGGCTATATCCACATAACAAAATATGTGATTAAATGATTACAAATGACCAAAAATAATACCATGTATTTCACGATACGAACACAGCCTTAATATATTACTAACTGAGAAAAGGAAGATACCAAGTTATACATGGAATAGGCCAGTTTTTCTTTTAAAAAATTTTTGATAGGTATAGAAAGAGAACGATCTCAAAGAGCATGTCTCATAGAAATATAATACATGGCACAAACGTAATTTTCAAGTGTCTAATATTTAAATTTTAAAAAGTTAAAAGAAATAGGTGAAATTCACTTAACATGTTTTAAACCCAATATATGCAAAATACTAACACGTTAACATGTAATCAACAGAAATTAATAATGAGATACATTAAATTTTTCTTTTCCAAAAATCTTTTCTAAGGCTCTAAGTCTTAGAAATCTGATTTGCGGCATACACTTATAGCATGTGCCAATTCAGCCTAGTGGCATTTCAAATGCTCAAGTGCCATCGTGCCTAGTGGCTACCAGACTGGACAGCTCAGGTAAGCAGGTGTGGAGAATAGGAATTTGGGTGGTTTTTACTTTCTGCTTTTCTTTTCCTCCTCTTTTACAATTACCATTTATAATTTTAATGACGTATACTACTTCTGCAATACGAAAAACGAGTTATTTTTAAGTACTAAGCAGAGAATTTTTTCCCATCTCTGGAATACTTTTTAGTTCATCTCTTCTGCAATTCACAGGCTATGTATTTTCTAGAACTAGAACAACGCCCTCCTTTCTTCCTCTCCCTTTACATTTCCTGTGGGTAGCTACCTAGCTTCAGCCCTCAGGCTTGCCGGTAGGGATCAGATTTGGTTGTTCTCCGGAGTGGCTGCTAAGCCGGCTCCCACTCTCCGGCAGCACGACCCGGACTCTGCCAGGGCTCATGGCACTATTTCCCCAGCTCTGATGGGCTTGCGGAAGGGCATGGAAGGGGGCCAGGAGCTGCTTAATTTGAGGCTAATTAAACAGCGATGACGAGCCTTCATCTCCGGCTTGTCATCAGATTGCAAACGCTGATTGCAGCTGCGGCAATCTGCAATAAACCTATTAAGAACAATCTTGGCCAGAATGAAATGAGTATGTTGGTCACCTGGAGGAAGCTAGGAGAGGCAAGATCAGAGAAACGCAGGCCCTTGCAGTACCGGGAGAGATGGAAACCTGAAAAGAGAGAAACTGATGGGGAAATGTGCCACATCCAATCCCTGCACAGCCCTACAAAAAAAAAAAAAAAATCATGCACCTGGGAGCCAAAAAAACAATGGTGGAGATGTAAAACCACTGAACTGAGGATTTGGAAAAAACTGAAGTAGCTCTACCTCTACTAGGCACTGATGGAGTTCCCTTGAAACAAGGGAGCCACTGCAGGCGCTGAGGCCCCTGGACAGACGGTTACACCACCAGAGGCGAGCGACAGTAAGGGCTCCCTACAGGGGAGATGAGGATAACAGTGACTGTGTGTCTGGTATCTACTGAGCGTCAGGCTCTTCACGTGTAGCTTATCGGATAACTCTCATAATTACTTTATAACGTGGACATTATTATTTGCGCCATTTTGAAGAAGAGAATGCTCAATGCCAACAAAGTATCCTATTTTGCCTAAGGATACATAAAAAATATGGGATGAACCCAGACCGTCTACCTCCCTTAACGCAGGCTCTGAACCGCAAGGTGTTCTGCCTTCGGCTTTGAGGCAGTGTTGACCAAGAGGAAACAGTGAAAGGATGGTGAAGTTCCTGGGGAAGATGGGGGAAAAAGAGAGTAAAACTCTCCAAAGAAGAGGATGCCTCATTAGGAAGTACAAATGGTCTCATAAAAAGATGCCAGGGCGTTCACGTTTTAATAACGCTGCACAGAATCCTGTCCCATTCCCCAAGACCCAACGCAGGGTCAGTCCTCATCTTTTCTGTGAAGCCTTCTCCAAACCTCCCGGGGAGACAAGTGCTTTAAAAAAAAACATACATTAGCAAAGTCGGGTGCAATTATGGGGGAGACGGACACCACAAGGGGCTGAACACCACGTCCTATGTGAGGAGAGTTTGAAGAAATAAGAATCTTAATCTGAGTAGGAGAAAAGTCAGTGTAGACAAAGAACTGTGACGGCTGTCAACTAGTTAATGAACTAATATATGTAAGGTTTTAACCCATGCAGTCTTCCCTAAATCCTTCTGGAACAAGACAGAACATTCATGTATTCCCTGGCACTGTGATCATGCTAGAGAAACAGAAATGAGTGAAAAAACAGACACAATTCTGCGATCACGGTACATACAGCTAACAGAAACAACACGGTAATAACAAAAATATCACACAAATAAACGGAAAATCGTGGTAAGTGCTCCAAATAAGAGGTAAATCAGATGTTATGATTTTACCCAAGCTACAGGATGGAATTAATAAAGAGAATGTGCCGGGGAATGAGCCACGGTTCATTATTTGGAAGATGCTTCAAACAACCCGCACAGAGACGGCCCCACACGCGAGCGCGTCCCGCCCCCCAGGCGTCCAAAGCAGCCAGGCTGAGGCGGGGGAGACAAGGGCGTCTCCCCTGGGAACATCTCAAATCTCTTCCGACTCTGAGAAGCTACGTCTCCACCATTCTAAACAAACTGTTTTCTCAGATGGCAATTAGGATCGGCTAGATTGAATTTCCAGGAGTCCCGGGAAGTTTGTGCAGAGAAGAATCATTTTCTGTGTATAAACAAGAGTCAACCACGATGCTGAGTCCCCTAAACTCATTCTGCACTTAGCTGCAACACAGTGGCTCACGTTTTTTTTTTTACTCACTGCCCTGTAAGCGTCTTGAGGACACGGGTTGGTGGTCTTACTCATCCCTGAATCATCAGTGCCTGGCGCACAGTAAATATTTGTTAAAGCAGTAGATGAATGCACAGCCCTGAAATATGTTAACAGGCTCACTCACAATTAACGTTCTTCTGCTGTGGACCTTCTAATTGAACTTTCTTGCATAATTAATGAACACGAACATCAGTCAATCACTTGCCTCCTGATTAATAGTCCGGGCCCCTTGTCCAAACAGCCACTTAGTTCCATTAAAAATTAATAATTTTCCATGGGATAAATATACACTGTGCACAGCACATCAAGGGCTCCACTTTCAATATGCAATTAAGTCATGAAGAAAGACCAGGAATCTGTTAACTAAGAGAGAACTCCACGAACGTGACCTCTAAGTCATCATTCACTGCTACCCATTTCCCTTCTGACTTTTTTTTTTTTTTTTTTTTTGAGACAGAGTCTCACTGTATTGCCCGGGCTAGAGTGAGTGCCATGGCATCAGCCTAGCTCACAGCAACCTCAAACTCCTGGGCTCAAGTGATCCTCCTGCCTCAGCCTCCCGAGTAGCTGGGACTACAGGCATGCGCCACCACGCCCAACTAATTTTTTCTATAAATGTATTTATTTTAGTTGGCCAATAAATTTCTGTTTTTAGTAGAGACGGGGGTCTCACTCTTGCTCAGGCTGGTTTCGAACTCCTGACCTCGAGCGATCCGCCCGCCTGGGCCTCCCAGAGTGCTGGGATTACGGGCGTGAGCCACCGCGCCCGGCCCTAACTTTTTAAATTGTTTAGCCAGGGAAAAAGCAGTTCTGAAAACAGAGTAAACAACATTGACAGGTTGTCGTATTTTGGTAACCATTTGCAGGCCTACACAAATGTGTTTTTGCTAAAGATCTGAGATGTGCTATTTCTTCTGCGAAATGAGGAATACATTGGGGCAGATCAATACAAAACCGGAGCAGGACGTGTAAAACGTTAAGGGTTTATTCATTGAAAAATTATGAACTGTGCTATAGAACTTAGCCAGGTCAGAATTAAATTAAATTATTGATCTATATTCATTTTTCCCCTTTCTGTATAACTACCTCCTGATTTTTTTATAACATACATTATTGCCTAGGTAGAAAATGAATCACCTAGCTCTAGGCCCAGTGTGTCTGCTGACTGACAATTTTCTAAAATTACTTGTCTTGTTGGTAGCATTCAGATTTATATATTGAGCTCCCCTCACATAAACATCTAAACACTCAACATCAAATTTGTATACTTTTGTACCATGAGCTCAAAGGAAAAGGGGGTAATTTTCATTTTTTTTTAATACAAAGAAATCAAGGAAAAAATGAAATGTTATTTTTTCTTGAAATCATTCCACAACTTGATGGTTCTTGATACGTTTCATTGATGAGACAAAAATACATTCGGTTGACTTTTTAAAAATAACTTAGTATCGCCAAGCAAAGCGATGCAATCAACACTTTGTGAATCGAACCCTTTCCAATTTGCAGGCCTAAAGCTTCCGCAAAATGTGTGACCTCAAATTCTGTAAGCAGTTTTACCAATTGCTTTGGAGATGTCTTAACATCCAAAGAATTCTCATCCTCCGTCGGTCCCCAGAGTGACAAAAGAATGTGTCTTGCATGAAGATTTTTCTCTCACTTGCTGAAAAGGGAAAGTGTGCAAATATTTTGTAGGAAATGTAAATTCCACAGACCCATATTAATTCATGCAAAAGGAAGCCAATGTAAGACTTCTTGGTGGGAATGATCTTTGATTTGGGGCTGTACTTAACCAGTAACTTGTGCCTACTGGGAAAGTACTTTCTCCTTCACGAAGTAGCGTCAGACACAGAGGCCTCTTCATTTTTTTCTCATGGAGATACAACCATTCTGGCTCGTGCTCCAAATGACACAGGAATGATCCCTAAGGTGTAGTTTGGACAGTTGCATCAAAACACAGTGAAATGCCATTTCAGAGTCTGTCGAGGAACACGCGTGAGCTCGGACCCCTACGTCTGCCTCTCCCAGGTGGAGAGATGCTCCCTGCTGCTTGTGCTCAGGCTGTCTGTGAGAGCACCCCACGTCGGGGGCATGTCCCACGGTCTCACACACATGCCAATCCCCGCTGCTGGGACGGGGGGACTCCAGCCTCGCCGCGGGGCTGAGGGACTGCTGCCCTCCGGGTCTGCGCCAAAGCAGAGGGGCCTTCGCACTAGAAATCAATGTCACCCAGCGAAAACTCCAGGAGAATGTTGAACACCAACAGCGAGCAGAGTCTCTTGTCTGGTGGTCTCTCCCCGCTGCGTTTCTGCCGGGTGATGAGAGCAACTGGGCAAACAGAGGGAGGAGCAGGGGCTGAAGAGAGAAAGTCACAGAATGTCAGCACTCGAGGGTTGCAAAGGGGCAAAGTCACACCTGGGAAAAGACTCAAGCTTCCCACTGTGCTGTGCTGAGCAGGGCGCTGTCGGAGGAAGGGCAGCAGGCTCCCTCCCCGGAGGCCCAGCGGAGGGTCATCGGTCCCTCACCCAGTCCCTTCACCAGGCTTTGGCCCTCTTGGCCTTGGCTTCCTCAGCACACGGTCTGCAGTCCATTTCTCAGGAGGCGAACTCCGTGAGACGTGCTCACGAGACCAGCGTGTGCACCCAGCGTGTCAGAGCAGCAGTCTCCAATGGAACTGGGGCGCAGAAGTCACAATGACCAGTACGTTCGTCCCCTCCCTGTAGATGTCCTCCGTGCAAAGCCAAATCCTCATCAGGCAGCAATGTGACGTGTAAACAATCAGGGGAGACGGAGTCGCCAACGGGAAAGAACACGCAACATGCACGGGCTGCAGCCCCCTGAATCCACGGCCATAGCAAGAACGGCCCTGCCAACAGAAAAGCAACAAGCCAAGCTCCTCCTAGGAGGCCCTGCCTCCTCCAAAGAGAACCACCTGTGCATCCTTCCTGCATTTCCACCGGGAGAAACCACAGTTTGAACGGCAAAGAGTTTCTTTTGTCCTAAAAACTCTGCATCATTTTTCTTGCTGCAAATTTAACTGTGTTCATTGTAACCAACGAACATGTGAAAAAGAGTAAAACAAAAATTATTCTATCTCTTCCACCCAGAACATTAATTATAGGTGGATAAACTTTCAGTCTCTTTCTATATATACATCTTAGGTTGACCATATAAAATGTCCACTTTGCAGATAAAATACAGTCAATTATCACTAACTCCACATGGTCCGACCTAATATACATACATTATGTTACATTTAAGTAGGATGACACAGGCCAGGCACGGTGGCTCACGCCTGTAATGCCAGTACTCTGGGAGGCCCAGGTGGGAGGATGGCTTGAGGTCAGCAATTTGAGACCAGCCTGAGCAAAAGCAAGACCTGTCTCTACCAAAAAATAGAAAAATTGGCCAGGCATGGTGGTGCATGCACCTATGGTCCCAGCTACTCGGGAGGCTGAGGCAGGAGGATCGCTTGAGGCCAGGATTTGGAGGTTACAGTGAGCTACAATGACAGTATTGCACCCTACCCAGGGTGACAGAGTGAGACCGTGTCTCAAAAAAAAAAAAAAAAAGTAGGATGTTGCTTCTCATTTAATAAACCAGGGCTCATACTCAGCCTTCCGTGTTACTAGATAATAACATGATTGATAATCTTGCACACGCCTCTTTTCCAAGTCTTCTCGTTATTTGCTTAGGGAATACTCACAGATAAAGAATTGCTGGTCAAAGGATTTGCACACACGCCTTCATGCAGATACCGTCTAAGGCTGCTTATGTCCATTAACAGCAGAGTTCAGTAGCTGTGACCATACTGCTGAAAAACCTGCAATATCTACCCTCTGTCCTTGACAGAAAAAGGTTCCCAACCCTGACCTAGACTCTATATTTAACTAGAGACAGAATCCAGACACTCATTCCACATTGGGAGACAGACTCCCTCTTTTTTAAAAATCACCAGCATTGCAAGCCGACCTCTTCCATTTCAAACATTTTCTCCCCTTTAGCGTCTGTTAATTGATCCAAAGGTTCTGTGTAATATAACTTCACTATCATTAGAATAGCATTAAAGAATCCCATCAGACAAATGTAGCTGCATTATTTTTAACTGTAGAAATTATTATAACCTAAAACATAAATGGGAACCAAATAAAACAACATGAAGTTATGAGAATTCCTTTCTCCGACATTGTACAATAATCTGTAATAAACGTAAATATACATGTTCTTAAACATTTAAAGTAAAAATTGATTAGAAAATAAAAAGACTGAAAGAAATTTAATTTCTTGGGTCTTTGATTTGAAACAGCTAAGAATCGTAGACTGGATTCCCATTTTACTCCTGAGCAAGACTCAGAAACTTCACTAAGGAAAAACACATACAGTACTTTTTATTGAAAAAAGTCATATAGACCTTTTATTGTAAATTATTATAAAGTCTTCATTAATTAGGTTTTAACCTACATGACTATGCCATATGCTAAAAAAAAAAACCATCCAAACACAAACTCTATGAGACGGTTTTACAGCCATTACTTAAAGGGCCATTTAAAAGATTTTCTATGGGCTAAAGATTGGGTGATTTATCATGGTTTTATGCTCCTTTAATCTGCTCCATCTTCCCATTGTAAAATAAATATTGGTTTTAAAATAAATGGTTCTGCCCAGGTTTTGATGAGAAAAATTGCCCTGTAAATCACAGGCTCATGTGTGCCAAACTCTTAACTCCAGTGTTAACTAGCCCATTCCGAAGAAAAGTAAGTCAATTTTACAGAACAAAACCCAAGGAAGACAATTACGTCAGTATGTTATCAATGCTGCAACGTAACTAATTTGAGATACGAGCCTCCCCACCCCATGTTTTAATTATCAAAATAACCACTAGTAGATACCAAACTGGTCCTCCAATTGGACTTTTTAAAAACGGGTTCTTCACTGTAGTTTTTATTGTATTCTCTCCAACATCAATACACAAGTTATGTAACTGAAAATAAATATGAGCATAATCTCAGGGTTGTGCGATAACACCTTCATCAATCGCATTTTTTCATACACAGAGAGACAAATCAATTTACCGGTCGGTCCCTCACTACGTCACAGAGCTCCGAGGCATCGACAATACAGTACACAGAATTCCTACAGCGAGCATGGTGGTTCAAGTGGTCTGGAAGTGACGAGTGGTTCAAAGCAGTGCCTCACCAACTACCGAGGATGTAAAAACTAGTTCACTGTATTTTTCACTTCCAGTATGTTGTGGGCTGATGATAAATTTGCAAAACAAAATAAAAAATGCACTTGTATATTGCGGCAATGCCAAAGTGCTATGACAGCCTCTAAACCAGCACCGTCCAACAGAAACACAACGCAAGCCACATGCATGATTTTAGCCTTTGTAGTAGCCACGTTAAAAATGTAAAAAGAATGGCCGGGCGCGGTAGCTCACGCCTGTCATCCTAGCACTCTGGGAGGCCGAGGCGGGAAGATCGCTCAAGGACAGGAGTTCGACACCAGCCTGAGCAAGAGCAAGACCCCGTTTCTACTAATAATAGAAAGAAATTAATTGGCCAACTAAAAATATATAGAAAAAATTAGCCGGGCATGGTGGCGCAGGCCTGTAGTCCCAGCTACTCGGGAGGCTGAGGCAGGAGGATTGCTGGAGCCCAGGAGTTTGAGGTTGCTGAGAGCTAGGCTAATGCCACAGCACTCTAGCCCGGGCAACAGAGCGAGACTCTGTCTCAAAAAAAAAAAAAAAAGAATATACAAAGAAATAAGTGGAATTAATTTCAATAATATTTGATGTAACCTAACATGTCCACAATTTTATCATGTCAACCTGTAATCCATATACAAATATTGAGATAGTTAATATTCTTTATACTGTCATCAAAATGCAGTATGTGTTTTCCACTTACAGCGTGTCTCAAACTGCCCATATCTCCAACACGTAACAGCCACACACATGTAGCTAGCGGCTACCGTGGACAGCACTGCTCTAAATCTTGACTCTTGAATTCTGCTCCCCCGTCTCTTCATGGACGGGTCCGCTCTCCACACTTTGAGTATCACTGTCCCAACGACCACTCCCTTAAGAACGGCATCTTCAAGTTTCTCTTCCATAATCTTCTGCTTGACACTTTAAACTGAGCGCTCTTTTCCAGATAAGGCCAACACTTAAATGAAAACATTAGCAAACTCATGCTGGTGGCTGACCTTCTATAAGAAGGAAATTGCCATTTACAAGGGACGGATGCAGAGGTCCCCGGTGTTCTCCCTTTGCTAGAAGCAATCGCTATTCTGAAAGATGTTGGTTTATTTCCTTCCCATCCATGTTTCTGGACTTTCTGTACAGATTATGTTCTTAAGCATTTAAATAAAGCTATTAGCAAGGGAAAACGTGTTCGTGCTTTGCAGAGACGCGTGGATTTAATGCATTGGACTTGTACAAATCCTGACCATTTTCCACGGCGATCGCCGAAACCAGGTCTCCCTTCCCACCCTGTCATCCCCGGTTGGGCCTTCACAGCACACTGTTTTGATACCATAGTTTTCTTTTTCTTCTGTCTGCAGACTCTGTACCACCTTTTCTGGCCTGAATAATTTCTACTCGTTATTTAAGTCACAGCTTCAGTGTCATTTTTCTTAAAGTAACTTTGGCTAATCTGCCCTTCCCCTAGTGAGATTGGGCTCCCTGTTAAACACCCTCACTTCTTCTACGCTGCACTTACCGTAACTATAAACACTTATTTTAAACGATCAGTGTAACGTCCGTCTCATTCATAAAAATACAAGTTAGTGCCAGCACATTACAAGGGCACAGCAGGTGTCCGCAGATGTTTGTTGAATGAATGAATGACTTTCCGTTCTGGGAAGCCAGACTCAACCTAGACATCATGTTTCCCAATCCCTACTCGTGACACAAGCTTAAAATGTACGTATCAAACCGTATCGGGCAGCCCTATGCATTAGCACGCATGCTTTCAATATTTCCATAAAGAATTTATTCTCTTCCAACTCATATTCTCTATTGTATCTGTATTTAGGTCCCCTTTTCATTTCTAATGCTGTTTCTCTCTCTCCTTCTCTCTCTCTCTCTCTGTGGTTGATCACGTTTGCCAGGCGTTAATGTGCTTTTTAAGTCTTTCAAAAAAATCATCTTTTGCCTTGTTGATCTTCTCTGCTATTCCTTTGTATTCCATTTTCATTTGTTTTTGTACTGTTTCATATTATTCCTTCCCTCCACTGTATGTGGGTTTACTCTGCTATTCTATTTACATCTTTTTTTGTTCGATGCTTAATTCACTAATAATCAGCCTTCCTTTATTTCTAATATATACACTTGCAAATTTATAAATTTCCTCCTATGTGCCTCTTTGACTGTGTCCCATGAGAGCTGAAGTACGTACTAACTTCCAGCATCACTTTTCTTTGACTCAAGAATTATTTAGAGGCATGATTTTCAGTTTCCAAAGGCATAGAATTTTTTATGTCTATCAGTTTCTAGCCTGATTTGTTTCCCTTGAGATAAAGAATGTAGTAAATATAATTTTTATTCATCAAGGTTAAGGCTTTCTATGTAAGTGTATTCTGTGTTAGTGGAGTTCAAAGTTCTATATATGTACATTTGACCAAGCTAATCAGCTGCCTTTTTTAAATATGCTTTATCCTTTCAAACTTGTTTTAGTTTATTTGATTTATCAGCGTCTGAGAAAAAAATAGTTAAAACTTCCAAATTAGGATCATGTAGGTTCTCACTACTTCTTGGTAATTATGTCAATTTTTATCTATTAATGTAGGCTCAGGATTAACTCTTCCTGGTGAATTGTTCTTTTATCAATAAATAATAACTCTCTTTATCTGTAACGACACTTTTTTGTTTTAAAGTACATTTTGTCTGATATTATCATAATACAGTGTCACCAGCTTTCTTTCGGGTGTTATTTGCATGGTGTACTATGTCAATTTCCAATTATTTTATTTCACTCTTCTTACACCATTATCCTTAATAGGGATGTCCCTTGTAAACAGTTTGTAAAGAGAATACAACTGTCCCCCTCATCCAGCTTAAGAATCTTTGCCTATTGACAGGTAAGTTTAATCACTTTTAGATATGCTATGGTTACCGATACATTTGGCCTTATTTCAACCATCTAATTAATCTACAATTTCCTAAAAGTTGGGGATTACGGGCTCTGAATGTACCAGGTACTGCACAGCATAGCAAATATTGCTGCATTCTAGCTTAGGCTCATAGTTTAGCTATTCTCATTAAGTAATTTAGACACGTTAGCAAATTATATTCTCTTAAAACTGCAAGGTCGTAAGTCTGCATACAAATAACACACAAAAAAAATCCCAAACTAAATGGCTAGTCCACGACTCCTATTGCTTTACCTACAAAGGAATCCATGGTCATCTACGTCCACGCTGCTGTGTGTCCCTCTCCCACCCCTGCTTTTTGCAAAATTTCTGTCTGGAACAATTCTCATTCTGTCCCTTCTTCCATATATCTTCCCGCCCGTCCCAGTGTCTCATCATGCCTGACCTAGACAATTGCATTAGTATCTTTTCTCTACCTGCCTTGATCTAATGACCTACCCCTCCAATTTGCCCACCAGTTAAATAAGGGGCTCATACTGTAAGTGAATAAATCTGAACTCTACAGCGCAGTGTTTCTCAAACTGAAATCCAAAGATACAGTCTCATAGCTCCAAACATTCTCTGACAATTCTTATTAATTTGTGGGTTTACTCCAATTAATGTTTTGAATAATCTGAATGACAAACCGATAATTAAGCTGTGCTTTCCAATAGCAGTGCCTGAGTTTGTCTTTTTTTTTTTTCTCCACCAACTCTGCTCTGTTCTCCGTGTCACTGGAACCAAACAATCATTTAAAATGACAGCTTTTAATATGGAGATACCTGAAAGCGATACAAGTAGATCTACCGTTTGATCCAGCAATCCCACTACTGGGCATCTACCCAAAAGAACAAAAGACACTCTATAAGAAAGACACCTGAAAGACACTCTAAAGACACTCTATAAAAAAAACACTCGAATGTTTATAGCAGCACAATTCACAATTGCAAAGTTGTGGAAACAACCCAAGTGCCCATCAATACACGAGTGGATTAATAAAACGTGGTATATATATACCATGGAGTACTATTCAGCTATAAGAAGCAATGGTGACATAGTACCTCTTGTATTTTCCTGGATGGAGCTGAAACCCGTTCTACTAAGTGAAGTATCCCAAGAATGGATGGACAGGCACCACATGTACTCACCAGCCAATTGGTATTAGCTGATCAACACCTAAGTGCACACACAGGCACAACATTTATCGGGTGTCGGGCAGACGGGAGTGGGGAGGAGGGGATGGGTATATACATACAAAATGAGTGCGATGTGCACCGTCTGGGGGATGGTCAGGCTTGATGCTCTGACTGGAGGGGGGAGGGGGGCAAGGGCAATGTACATAACCTTAACATTTGTACCCCCATAATATGCTGAAATAAAAAAAATTTTAAAAAAAAAGAGTTAAATACAATCAACCAAAGTTGCACAGTTTGGTAGGTTAAGTTAGATATTTTAAACAGTCATACTATTGTTTGTGCAAACACTTTGTCCCTGACTCTATTCACTTCCAAGTAATTTTGGTAACTGTCAAATCAATCTCCAACAGGACTAAAAGAACCTTAGTTACTAAAGTCCTAAAAGACATAGCTAAAGTATCTTTGCCTTCTTTGGGGGACCCAGGCGGCAGTGTCCTCAGACACACACAGAGAAAAAGCAGGCACTTGCAAATGTATTGTTGGTGGAATGAGATCACCCATTTGAAGACAAAGGACACACATTTCAAAGCACCTGCTCACAAAGGAGTAGACAGCTGTATCTCGTTACTATTTCCCTTGTTACAAATATAGAGAACAAGTTTAAAATGACCCAAAAAAGAAAACAAGATCCTTTCTTCACCTCCTCCCCTCTTTTCATTTTACAGGTCAATTCGGGACAGCCCTGGGGGCACTTCCCGAGCCCTCCCACCTGCGTCTGAGATTGGGCCAGGCCCATCCACTTCAGCACTGATAACAAAGAGGACGCTCTGTTATGTCAAAGGAAGGTAGCAGCACCTGACAAGAAGTAGTTGGTTTTTTTTTTTTTTTTTTTTGAGACAGTCTCACTCTTGCCCAGGCTAGAGTGCCACGGCGTCAGTCAGCCTAGCTCACAGCAACCTCAAACTCCTGGGCTCAAGCAATCCTCCTGCCTCAGCCTCCCAAGTAGCTGGGACTACAGGCATGCGCCACCATGCCCGGCTAATTTTTTCTATATATTTTTAGTTGGCCAATTAATTTC
>CAUYRT010088203.1:0-32837 GCA_963574885.1 Lepilemur ruficaudatus
AGCTATGATGATGGCACTGCACTCTAGCCTGGGTGACAGAGTGAGACCCTGAAAAGAAAGAAAAAGAAAGGAAGGAAGGAAGGAAGGAAGGAAGGAAGGAAGGAAGGAAGGAAGGAAGGAAGGAAGAAAGAAAGAAAGAAAGAAAGAAAGAAAGAAAGAAAGAAAGAAAGAAAGAAAGAAAGAAAGAAAGAAAGAAAGAAAGAGAAAGAAAGTAAAGAAAGAAAGAAAGAAAGAAATGGAAACAGAGTATATAAGCTTTCAAGACTGGCTTCTCTCCCCGCGCCCCCACTAAGCATGATTCTCTGGTGATCCATTCAGGTTGCTGTGTGTATCTATCATTAGTTCATTTGTTTTTATTGCTGAAGAGTATTCTGTAGTATTGATGTACCATGGTTTGACTAACCATCCATTCCTTGAAGAATATCTGAATTGTTTCTAATTTTTGGCTATTGTGAATAAAGTTGCTGTAAACATTTGTGCACAGGTTTTTTGTGTATGAACATAAATTTTCATTTTCCTGGGACAAATTCCTGGAAGTACAATTACCGAGCCATATGGTAGTTGCATATTCAGTTTTTAAAGAGACTACAAACTGTTTTCCAGATGTTCTGTATCGTCAGCAAAGTATCAGTGACCCAGTTTCTCCACATTCTTGCCAGTATTTATTTGGTGGTGTTACTATTTTTTATCTTAGCCATAGTAGTATCTCACTCTGGTGATAGCTTGCATTTCCCTAATGGCTAACAATGCAGAATACATTTTCATACGCTTATTTATTTGTTTTTTGCTTTGTTTTTTTTTGTTTTTGTTTTGGTGAAATGTCTTTTTATGTTTTCTACTTATTTTCTAATTGAATCGTTTGCTTTTTTACTGTTAAGCTTGGAGAACTTTTTAAAAATATAGTCTTGATATTAGTCCTTTGTTGGGTATGTGGTTTGAAAATATTTTCTCCCATTCCATATCTTGTACTGTTATCTGCTATTACAGTTATTTTCTGATCAATTCTTCTAATTGCTAGCCTCTTTTCCTCAGTGCTGATTTCAGAAGTGTTTTAGTGCAAGACACTACCCAAGATGAGAATCCTTGTAAAGTTCTAGTAGGTTGGCAAAATTGTTTGTAAAATTGGTACCTTTTACATAAATATCTGAATCCCAGCTTATCCAAAAGAATCAGGTGATTGGAAAACACGTTCTTGCATTTATTTTGGTACCACTCAGACCTGAGTAACTGGTACTCGCTTTAGACAGACCATGAAGTCTTTGATTTTTTCACTTTCTTCATGTTTCCCTATTGTCTAATAACCAGACTGCTTTATTTACCTCCTGCTAGAGTCTGGATATGGTTTGTTTGTCTGCATCCTATCTCACATTGAAATTTCATCTCCAGTGTTGGAGGTGAGGCTTTAATGGGAGGTGTTTGGGTCATGGCGGCGGATCCCTCATGAATAGATTAATGTCCTGGGGGAGGGGGTGAGTGAGTTCTCACTCTGTTAATTTCTAGAGAGTTGGTTGTTAAAAAGAGCCTCACACCTCCCCCCCCCCACTTTATTCCTCTCTCACGATGTGCTTTCTGCACATGGCAGCTCCCCTTCACCTTCCACCCTGAGTGGAGGCAGCCTGAGGACCTGCCTCACCAGATGCAGATGCCCAATCTAGATCTTTCCAGTCATCTAGAGTCATGAGTCAAATAAACCCTTTTTTTTTTTTTTATAAATTACCCAGCCTTAGGTATTACTTTATAGCAACACAAAATGGACTAAGACACCTTCTTTACCTTTCTGACACTGAAAAGCACTAAGATTTTCATCTCCGGCTGACATAATGCAGTCCAAGTTCTCTTGCATGGCATTATAGGTTTTATAACAACTGTCCCCACCCCAAGATGCCCATGTCCTAATTCGTGAAACTCATGAATGTGTTACCTTATATAGCAAAAGAAATTTATGGAGATGCTTAAATTAAGTTTCTTGAGATGGAGAGATTATCCTGGATTATCTGGATGGGTTTAGTGTAATCAGGGATGCATTTTGTAGAAGAAGGAAGGGGCTATGAATCAAAGAATGCAGATGGTCTCTAGAAGCTGAAAAAGCCAAGAAAACAGATCTCCCCTAGAATCTCCAAAAGGAATGCAGCTCTGCTAACACCTTGGTTTTAACCTGTAAGATCCATTTTGGACTTCTGAACTCCAGAATCGTAAGATAATAAATCTATGTTGTTCAAGCCACTAAGTTTGTGGTAATTTGTTACAATAGTAACAGAAAACTAGCACACATGACATTCAAGTCTGCCCGTCCCTTGATTCTCATTTCCTTCCTTTTTGCTCCATTCTCTGTAGAGACCATAGTCTCTTCATACCCGATGACTCATCATTCCCCAGGACACCATGCTTTTCACACGTCCATGTCTTTGTGTCATCCTTTTTGCCTAAAATCCTTTTCTCTGCTCTCCATCAAGCTTCCAGAAAAGAAAGGGGAAGGCCTATTTTAGTATTAGTAACTACTAACAGAGTTTCTACCACGTACAGAGCAGACACGCTGAGTTGATGAAAGCCACCACTGACCATTCCACAAGTTTCCTACTTGAGAAAGTAGAGCATATTATAAGAGTACCACTAATATACCCTAATTTGGAAGGATTTGAGCTGGAAGTGAAAGCGGGTTGTGGAACAGGTGGGCAGTTCTTGGCTTGAAGTCTGCTTAGCACTGTAGAACACTCACACTAAGAAGCCAACACTATGGGAGGTACAAAGGCAGTTCTAGCAGTTCCCTCTGACATGGGCAAATGGTGGGACCTCCTGAAGACACAGCTTCTTTGTGCCTTTCTGTGTGTTCCAAGTTTTAGTATTCAGCATTCATCATTAAAATCTAATGTTAACTTAAGAAAAGAGCTGGGACTGTAATCAGCCAGGTTTCAGCTTTGCTTGCAGCACCAGCAGCACCAACAAAGAGAGTGACCATTCCCCAGTGGGGACACTTGCTCAACCAAGGCAGGGAGCACCTCCCTCCACCTGCTTACAGGAATGGGCTGCTCCTGCGCTGCTGCAGGTCACCACTCAGTCCAATTCCTGGCTGGGTTTACCGCCAAGTTTGCTGAGTCACTTTGTTCTCCAAGATCAGCACTGCCAGTACAACAAATTAATATCATCGAGGCCCCTGCAACAATTGGTCAAGGTCTCTAGGAGTGGTAGTGACCACAGATACGTAGGAAGGACACAAACCAAGCTTTGTGGGTAGTTCCCAGTATTTTGCCAGAACTGCCTTCTTTGCAACAGAAAGATATTTTCAATTTCAGATCTGTAGCTTTCCATTCAAGATGCCCATTCACTTTACTCCTGCCAGACTCCTCTCCTGCAGGCAGAAAGCACCATCTTAGGCTCTCCCATCACCCATTGCCACAACTCCTCTTTATACAGCCCTTAAATACGGCACATGCAACATGACAGAGCTTTCCTTGTAAGCCTGAGTTCTTTCTAGAGCCCTGCTTTAACAAGACAGGAGGATTTCAGAGTCCTGGCACTCTGCTGCCACTGCTGTCTCCTCAATTTGCATCCCTGGGCGAGGGGGGTTGTCTAAAAGCTACAATTGCAGAGCACTTTAAGATGTCAACTTCTAGCATTATTAATCCATCTAGTATGTCTCTGAGGGACTAGGGAACAATCTGGTAACTCTACACTGTTTGGTGTCTCAACAACCTTAGCATGGACTTTTCAGTGATTTTTACATTTTCAGTTTGCTTCTATGGACATACCTTCCAGGATTTCTTCACTGTAATTAGTCCTTGCCATACATTTAGCCTGTTGTTTTCAGGGAATTATGAACCCTAAATGGATTGATTTAGAAAGATACTGTTTAGGGGGAGGTAGGGGTGTGAGGATAGCAGGGGACAAAGCATTACAGATGCCTCAAAAATCAGCCCCAGCTCTCAAGGTATAAGGCAGCTTAAATTTTCTGACACTGTCCTTGAACTTTCCAACCAGGATACAGGTAGTGAGGGGGGAGGCCACATTTTTCCTTTTCTTCTTTAAATGTTGCCCAGGAGGTTTGCACTATTTCTTATAACAAAGCTTATGTGGGCTGCCCCATCAAAATCTCTCCCTCTAAGATCTTTGCGATAGATTGATTTTTCAATCCCAGTTGATGAAATTTTTGTCTCCTCTGCCCCTGGTGTCTTCATAGGCATTTTAGTGGAAAGTTGAAAAAGGCAATACTTGACCTGCTAGCCAGATTGCTTGCTAAATTGAAACTCTTAGATACAACTTTCAAAAGTCTGTTTTGTTCGCTTTGATTTTTTTCCCCCATTTGTCTATTCAGACAAGCCCATTTTATGGATTGTAGAACAGAGCTAAGTGAAAGTGGTTATTATGGTGAATGAGGAGCTGCATTCAGTTTTTAAAAAAATCTTTGATTTGAATGGAAAGCTCAGAAATTCTTAGCTTCTACATTTATGTGCTTGCTAGAGTTTTGGTGCCAATTTTTTTTCCTTTGGATGAGAGATAGGTAATTTGTGGTGGATTGTGCCTTTACAATGCAGTGCCTGATGTCTCATTAACAAACAAAACAACAAATTGCATCACATGTCAGCTAATGACATCTTCTCTCCCATGGTGTATGGTGGTTCTTGAATGCGAAGAAATTGTTTTAAAATTTGAAGGGTTTTCTTTTGAAATCTAGTTGTCACTCCATTTCCCTATTCCCCTTTCAGTCTTGATCTCTGAAAGAAAAACTTGCATTTGCTGTCATGTTTTCAACACCCTCCGTGCCCAGAGTCAGTCTTGTGCTCCCTGGATTCTGGGCCAGCGTCACGCCACAGCTGCTCATCTCAAAGGTCACCATTGAGTTCCAAATGGACAAATTCAACCTCCAAATTTTTCGGCCTTTTTCTTACTTGATCTCTATAACATGTACTTCATAGGAAAAGGAGATGTGAACAAACTTGAACGTTCTCAACTTAATATCCTGAAATCACCAATCCTTCTTCCTTTTCTGGGGACTGCGTCTATCTCCATTCTTGAGACTATTCCCTTGCACGGCCTCTGGAATCTTACTCCACCAATAGCTCTTCTCTAATATATGCAGCCTTTCTTCACTGACTGGCTCCTTCCAAATCCAACTATGAACATGTTCAAGGGTGTCTCAGCTTTAACACACACACACACACACACACACACACACACACACACACACACAAACAGACCCTGTTCCATTATCCTGTATCTTCCTTCAACTATTAGACCATCTTTCCTTGAACAACCAAATTGGTTGACAGTTTCCCCTTGCTATCTCCAGATTCTCACCTATCATTTTCTCTTGAAAGTTTCAAATGATTTTTGTGGCATAAAATGAGATAATTATTTTATCTCATCTGATCAATGAATGTCATGAATTATTTAAACAGAATATTGACTAATCCTTGGAGGGTTTTAAAAAATTCAATCTGGTAATGTTTTATTTGACATTTTGCATGTCACGAAGATTTACTCCCACGTTTTCTTCTAAGAGTTTTATAGTTTCAGCTATTAACATTTAGGTTTGGGTTTTCAAGTTATTCTTAAGTTGATTGATATTCAGACCCTAGACAGTGGTTCTGAAAGTATGGACTCCATGCCAGCAGAATCAGCAGCTCCATGAACTTGTTAGAGATGCAACCTCTCAGGACTTAGCCCGAGACCACTGAACAAGAAATTCTGGGAGTGGAGCACAGTAATCTGCTTTTAACAAGCCCTCCAGGAGGTTCTGATACAGTCAAATTTGAGAATCATTGTACTAGACATACATCCTTTTCATCCATGTTTTTAAGTTAATTAGTAAAAAGTATGACTTTGTTTTTGCTAATATTCTTTAAAATGAAATTGTATGTTCTCTCATTGTTCATGTTGTTAATTTGTATTTTTTCCTTCTTCCTTGATGTTGATTATATTTGCCAAATGTTTGAATGTATTATTGATTGTTTTGAAGAACCAACTTTTGTTTTATTGATCAACTTTCCTGTTTCTGTTTTATACTACTTAGTTAATATTCGTTTTTATCTTCATTGATTATTTCATTTTATTTTGCTTTATTTTGTGGTTTTTAATATAACCTCTGGAGTTGAGTGCCTTATTTGTTTATTTTTAGTTTTTCTTATTCTCTGATGAGATGCATTTATGGCTAAACTTTTTCCTCTGTGTACACTTTGCCCTCAATTCCATAAATTCAACATGTAATGTCTTCATACCATTGTTACTTACTTCCAAATGGTTTGTAACTTCCATTTTGATTTATTCTTGTACAGGAATTACTTTTTTAAGCTTTTTAAAATTTTTGAAGGGATAATATTTTATTTTCTTTCTCTGACAAGATATATATCATATGTATTGTATAAATGTACCGCTGTTTTGTTGTTAATTGTTCCAGTGTGTTCAGAACATTAGGCTCTTTTAGAATTTACTGAGATTTTCTTCATGGCATAACACTCGATCAGTTTTGTGGATATTTGTGTGTTTGCAGGGAACATGTACTCTATTAAGAAGAAACATCTCTGTATAGAGAAAGATATTTCTCTATGTAATTTATATACATGTATCGCCATGAATATATACATATTCATATATATACATGAATATCTACCTAATTATCTGTCAGATTTAGTTTATTCAGAATTTATTTTTTAGAATAGTTATAGATTGACAGAAAAATTGACAAGATGATACTGAGATTCCCATATACCTGGCACCCAGTTTCTCCTATTGACATCTTATATCAGTATATTTGTTATAATTAATAAAGCAGTACCAATGCATTATTTTCAACTAAAGTCAATAGTTTATTTAGATTTCCTTAGCGTTTACCTAAAGCCCTTTTTCTGTTCCAAGATTCCATCCAGGATGCCACATTACATTTAGTTGTATGTCTTCTTACACTCTTCTTGGCTGTGACAGTTTCTCAGACTTCCTTGTTTTTGAAGACTTGATAGTTTTGAGGAGTATTGGTCAGATATTTTGTACACTATCCTTCAAATGTGATTTTTCTAATTCAATTCTCATGATTAGAATGGGGTTGTGGTTATTGAGGAAGACTATATGGCTAAGGTACCATTTTCATCACATCATATCAGGGGTACATGCTATTAACTTGACTCATCACTGTTGCTGTTGACCCTGATTCTCCAGGTCAAGGTAGATTTTTTCAGGTTTCTCTACTGTAAAGTTACTCTTTTTCACCCTTTCTATACTGTACTCTTTGGAAGGAGGTCACTGTGCACAGCTCACACCTAAAGAGTCCAGAGTTATAGTCCTTTTTGATGAGGGTATTATATCTACATATATTATTTGGAATTTTTCTGAATAGGAAATGTGTCTCTTCTTTCCCACTTATTAATTTATTCCACCATTTATTTATATCAGTATGCACTCTTGGTATTCGTTTTATACTTTGGGTTATAATCGAATATTTTAAAATTTATTTTGTTGCTCAAATTGTTCCAGCTTTGGCCATTGGGAGCTCTTTAAGTTGGCACTGTTCTTCTTTGATATCTCCCAATCAATGTGTGTGGGTTTCTGGTTCTGTTTTCTTTTTTAAGCACTTTCTTACTTTCTGGTACTATAAAATGTTCCAGGATTATCTCATATATTTTCTGCCCTAGCCCTATAATCAGCCATTTTTTTCAAGGAGTCCTGGTTCTTTTCAATGGACAATAATATTAGAAACCAAGATCTGTATGCTAGTTGTGCTGGTTGCTGCTGAGATGTTAGAGTTAGTCTTTCATTGTGTTCTTCAGAGGCTCCAGAAATTAATAGGTTTGTTGCCCATTTGATCTTCTTTCATCATTACATGACAAAGAATGAAAATAGATAAAATAAGCTATCAACCCAGGATATAAGTAATTAAACAATTACAAAAACAAACAAAAACCAAACAAAATTTAGTAAAGCATAAAGAAGGATAAAATCCAAAATTGCAGAATAAAAAATCAGAAAAAGAATAAAAAGAGCTAAATAAATGTAAGAGCTATCCTTTGAGAAAATAGCAATAATAAAATAGAAAAAATATGGCTAAACCCATCCAGTAATTAAAGCCAGCATGCAGAAATTGGCACAAACAGGGAGTTACATAGATGCAAGGGAGAATTCTTAAGATCAGATATCATTGTGAACAATTCAATCATAATAAATTTCAAGTTATAACAAAATCGATGATTTTCTAAGAAGGTAAAAATTGCCAAATTGACTTTAAGGTAAAGAAAAAACTTCCACTTCCACAAACCAATATCCACGAAGAAGCAGATTCATGCAACAAATACATACTGAGCAGTTATTACGTAGCCGGCCTTGTTTAGGCACATGGAGTAACTCAGCGAACAAAATGAACCTCTATACTCGAGGAGCTTAAATTAAAATTCTTTTAAGAATGACTTTTAGAAAAGAAAGCAAGTATAGCTGGAGTTGTCAGTTAGTACTTTCAAGCTCTCTTGTATTTTAGAAAGCTGTTTCACAGTACTGAGATGAGCAGAAAGTCTCCTTTATCATTTTTCACAATAATAACTGTTCTCATATGCTTAGAGTATGAGCTGAGATTCTGTTTCACTGAGAGTAACAGAAAACCCCACTAAATAGTCACTCAAACAAATTAGAGGTTTATTTATTCTCACAGAACACACCATCCTGAGATAGACAGTTTCTGACACTGGTATTGGCTTAGCAACTCAAGAATGTAAGATTTAAGGCCTATCAGAGTCTCTTGGCCCTTCCCTCCTGGTGGGTCATAGGACAGCTGCTACAAGTCCAGATTTCATACCCATAGTCTGGGCAGGAATGCTCCCAGGTGAGAGAAGAAAAGCAGGAGAAAAGAAGGAAGAGGGGATACCTCTACAGGTCATCAGAGGTGTTTCCAGACTCCTTATGTGTCAAAAATCAGAGTCAAGTCAGCTGTCTACTCCTACTTGCAAAGGAGGCTGGGAAGTTGACTGTTAGTCTTCCAGTCTCCAGAGTTGAGTTAGGAAAAAGAAAAAAGGTTGAAAGAGACATTCAATTATCCAAACTTCAGTATTGGCCACATGTGGACAGAAAAGAAAACCACTAGACCTATATTGCTAAGCAATACAGAAGCAAAAACTGTAATAAATCAAATCTAGAAGCATAATACAGGAATAATATGCCATAATTAAGTTGGCTGTATCCCAGGAATATAACAATAGTTTAATGTAAAGAAATCTGAGTGTATTTTTTCACATACTAGAATAAAGAAGAAAAATCTTTGTGTAAAACCACTGTATTGAAGTACAATTGACACACAAAAAGAGGTACGTATTTAACATATTCAACTTAATGAGTTGGAGAGAAGTATACACTTATGAAACCATAACCACAATCTAGGCCATAAAAATATTCAACTCCAAAAGTTTCTTCCTGCCCTTTTAATTTATTTTTATTATTTTTTGTGATAAGAACACTTGACATAAGATTTACCTTCTTAGCAAATTTTTAAGCATGTGATACAGTATTGTTAACCAGAGGCACTGTGCTGTACGGGAGATCTCTAGGACATATTTATCTTATATAACTGAAATTTTGCACCCTTGACTAATATCTCCTCATTTCCCACTTCCTCCTAGCTCCTGGCAACTACCACTCTACTCTCTGCTTCTATAACTTTGACTATTTTAGATTCCTCATATAAGTGGTATCATGGAGTATTTTTTTTTTCTGTGTCTGGCTTATTTCACTTAGCATAATGTCCTCTAGCTTCATTCACATTGCCATAAATAACAGGATTTCCTTCTTTTTTAAGGCAGAATAATATTCCACTGTCTTAGCTTGTTTGGTCTACTGTAACAAAATACTGTAGAAAAAGTGGCTTATACACAACAGGAATTTATTTATCACAGTTCTGGAGTCAGAAAAGTCCACGATCAAGGTGTTGGCAGGTTGGTGTCCAGTGAGGACGATCTTTTCACTGCAATCTCACAGGGAGGAGTGGGGAGAGATCTCTCTGGGGTCTCTTTCATAGAGGCACTAATACCACTCATGAGGGCTCTGCCCTCACGACCTGGTCACCTTCCAAAGGCCCCGCCTCCTAATACAGTCTCCTTGGGGTTAGAATTTCAACATATGAATTTTGGGGGCACAAATATTCGGACTATAACACCATCATATATATTTATATACCACATTTTCTTTATCAATTTATTTGTTGACGGATATTTAGGTTGCTACCATATCTTGGCTATTGTGAATAATGCTGGAATAAATATGGAAGTGCAGTGGAAGTGCAGATATATATTTGAGATTATGATTTCAATTCCTTTGAATATATGTTCAGAAGTGAAATTGCTGAATAATATGATAGTTCTACTTTTCATTTTTTGAGGAAACTTCATAGTGTTTTTGTTAGTGGCTGCAACAATTTACATTCTCACTAACAGTGTACAAGTGCTCCCTTTTCTCTGCATACTCACCAATACTTGTTATCTTTTGGGATTTTTAAAAAAAAATAATAGCCATTCTAACAGTTGTGAAATGATATCTCATTGTGGAAAAATTATTTTTTTAACAGATGTTGAATAAATATTCATATGCAGTTGATCATTGAATAACACAGGTTTGAACCACACAGGTCCACTTATATGCAGATTTCCTTCCTCCTCTGCCACCCGTAAGACAGTAAGACCAACCCCTCCTCCTCCTGCTACTCAACATAAAGACGAAGAGGATAAAGACCTTTATGACGATCCACTTTCACCTAATGAATAGCAAGTATATTTTTATATTTTCGCTTTCTTATGATTTTTTAATAATATTTTCTTTTCTTTAGCTTACTTTATTGTAAGAATACAGGACATAACACATATAACATACAAAATGTGTTAAATGACTATTTATGTTATTGGTAAGGCTTCCAGTTAATAGTAGGCTATTAGCAGTTAAGTTTTTAGGGAGTTGAAAGTTATACACCATTTTTTGACTCTGCAGGGGTTAGCACCCTTAATACTAGCATTATTCAAGGGTCATCTGTAATTTAATATTAATTCCTGATAGAACTTTTTTTAGAAATAGGATGATGGCTTTGTTTGTTTATTTTTTAACATGAAAAACATGCACACACTGTCATAAAATCCTAGAGGATTCCCATTAAAGAGAAGCAGAGAAGAAGGATAAACACCATGACCACTATTGTTTAACACTTTCCCAGAAGTTTTAGCAAAAACAATAAACCATGGAAAAGAATTAAGTTGGAAAACTATCAGAAATGGCACAGCAAAGTTATGATTTTCCTTGAGATATTTTCCTAGACAACCAAAGGAAATGAACTAATAAAATTTTACTAAGATGACCAGTTAAAAATGGTATATGTAACATTAAAGACTTTGTACAGATTCAATGCAGAACATATAATTGTAAAAAGAGCCCATTAACAATATCAATTTAAATATGTAGGATTAAACTTACTTGGAAATATTCAGTACTTACTGAAATAAAGCTCCAAAAGAAATAAAAACAGACAATTTAATAATGAAAGATATCATGTTTCTGGATAGAGAATACTCAAGATCATAAAAATTGTCTCCAAATAAATTATATATTTGATAAAATTAGTAACATGGCAGGATACAAGACGCTGAGATTCTAAAGTTCATATGTATAAACAGGTAATAATAGCTTATAAAATTTGAAAAATAACCCTAGTGTGGAGATCTATAATACTAGATACTAAAGCATATAAATTTTCTATAATTAAGAGTGGAGGTTTTGACTTGCAGCCATGGTGGAGTGGCTTGCTATAGACCAATGTTCTTGCCAAGAAAACAAGAAAAGCCAGCTAGAATGCAAAAACCATCCATCTGAAGGCACTGGCAACCTGCCAATGCAAAGAGAAGCTAATGGCATGATGTGTCTAAGTGCTGAAAGGAAGTAGCTAGCGTCCTATAGTGTGAAAAAATGATTAATAGTGTGCAGCACAAGAACTGCAATAAGTAGATATTTCCATACCGAGACCTTTTAAGCCTCTTGAAAGCTCCCCTCACTGAAATTATGATTCCAAAGGCCCCCCAAGTAAGCCTTCATTCAGGTCTCGCCCTTAGGGTGGCATGAAGAGGAAGATGGGCAGGAGAAGCCTCCAGAACGGCTTCCACATCCTACCCCTAGAGGCCAAAATCTCCCCTGTCCTATCTTTTGTTCTTTCTCTTGCCAATCCCAAATGTGATACAGGGAAGACTGTGGTCTCTGGGGTTGTGGCCGTGTCCCCATCTGGCAACACCAGAGAAGAATCAGGGACATCCTCTGGCTTGTGTTGCTACTTCCTGTGAGGTTGTTTCTGCTTCTGCATCTCCCCTCAGGATGAGTAACATGAGGTCTTCAGTAGCTCAAGGTCTTTGGAATTGTCCCCTAAATTTTAAAAAATGGGTCAGAGGGGGCATGACTTATCTTTTCTTAGCTTCTGACATGAGGTAAGAATTCACTCAGTATTCCACTTTCCATCTTGAATGGGGTTCAAGGACTCAATAGATCAGGTTATACAATATGGGCCAAAGGGCACACTAGTTCTAATTACACAGCACTCCAGACGTATGCAATGCCCTGCCGATTCTGTCAAATATGGCCTCTGAGATGCCTCTGCCCCACGTGTCTTCAGTGTGATGCCCAAATCCAAGTGAAACAAGAAAGTTTACTTAACCAAAACTGCCAAGAAAGGCTTGGAACTGAATAGAAGAGCTTGGGAAATGTGTGGACACCTACAAGTACCTGTCATCTTCCCTGTGGCCAACATGAGGACAGCTGGCTGACGGACATCAGCATGCCTGGGAGCACAGCTAGGTGTTCTTTGGGAAAAACAAGGGGATGATGGTGGCCTTGGGTTAGAGCCCATCTGTTGATACAAATACAACATACAAGTCAGCAGGAAGTTGAGGGGTGAAGTTGGTCTCCTTTTCACCAACCACACGAAGGAGGAGGAGAACGAGTGGTTCATGAAATACATGAAAATGGACTACGCTGAGCTGGTAACAAAACAACTGTCACTATGAGCCAGGCTCTGGGGCCCCGGAGCAGTTCCCCCACTGTATGATGCCACAGCTGAGGCATGAGGCACCTGGGCCTGCCCACTGCCCTCGAGAGGTGAGGTGTCCCTGCTGTCTGACCACGAGGTGTGCAAGGAGGGCGATGCATCGACCCTAGAACAGGCCCATGTCCTGAAGCTTCTTGGGTATGAGACGGCTGAATTCAAGGTGACCACAAAATACATGTAGGATGCAAAGTCAGGAAGTTTCTGACAGATGGGAGATGACTTACCAGAGAGCGCATCCGACTCGGCAGAAGAATCACAGTTAGACAACGACTGTTGGGATCTCAGAACCGAAGGCCTCCCTGCACGTGCTGGACTGCGAAGGACCATGTAGGACTGCTGCTGCCCCTCCAGGGGGAGCAGCTGTTTGTTTGGCTGTAGATGAAGATAAGGGAGAGTGATAGGCACAGACTATATTCCCATAAAGAATGGAACTTTACAGGGTGTCTCCGTGGAGACAATAAAAGGGACTTTTCTTAGGGAAAAAAATGGTCACTAGCCCTCTCCCCAGGTCTCCTCCTCACCCAACTAAAGATGATTCCAGAGCAAGCTGCTCCATTCTCTTTCACTTCACCTCCTGGGGAGGCAGCTTCTTCTGCACCTGCACAGTCAGGTTGGAAAGGATTTGATAGGCCACGTTATCTAGGGGTGGCATTTCCAAAGACATGACTAGTCAGTACTGTGGGCATAGCTCTCCTTTTTCTCTTCCCTGCGTGCCTCCAGAATGGCCAGCAACCTGCCTCTCCTAGCCTGCTGTGTGGCAGTGGGCACCACAGCTGCTCCACTGGTCTGGGCAGGTCAGGGAACAAACATGCCCTCTCTTGCCGGTGTCACTATGGCAGCAAAACTACCAGTTGTCGCAGCCTGTCCCACTTTGGCGGAACATTCGTGTCAACCAAGCTGGAGGGAGGATGGGAGTAGTCCCAGTAAAGAATACCCTAGGCTGACTCCCACTGGTCTTCAAAATTCTACAGTTGTTCAAGCATAACTCTTTCTCAGAATTGTGGTGTGCTTTTGGTAGATTCCAAGAGCATGGGAATAGTTGTCTTTGCCATTTTTGTCTTGCTTTATCATTGATTTTGAGGAGAGGATTCGCTGACCTCTTTACTCAGCCATACCCTAAAGTTCTGTTCCATTTATCCACTATATATCTATTTAATATTTTCTTATAAAATTTATTTTGCTGGGTACTGAGATTCCTCAATAAATAATAATATAGACCTAGTTCTTATTCTTATGGACCTTGTATTTTCACAAGGGAGGTGATAAGTGACTATATAATTCATTATTTAATTACAAATGTAGTGAGTGCTACCATGGAAAGGCACTTATATTTTTGATTTTGTTTCCTGTCTTATTGGATTAGCCATAACTTCTAGAAAAGCATTACCTAACTTAGTTAATAGCAATGACGGATGTAATTTACTTACTTCTGATTTTGATAGACATGTTTCTAATGTGTAACCACTAAGATAAATGTGTTTAGAAATCATGTTGAAGAATTACTTATTTATTCCTAGTTTGCTAATATGTTTTCCCTGTTCAAAAATTTGTGTTGAGATCATTGGTGGTTCATAAGCGTGATGATTTAGTTTTCATGCTCATATGTAAGATGCGCCTCTCTCAAACCTTGTTACAACATTGGCACATTATCCATTTTGACATGAAATAAAAGAAGAAAGAAGAAGAAAGGAAGAAAAACCCAGAAAAGAAAAAAATTTATGTTGAAAGTTATCAGATAATTTTTCAGCATCTCTTGAGATTTTCATATAAGTTTCCATATTAGACCCATTTGTGTCCCATTTTATATCTTGAGATGTTCTAATAACAAAGTACCTTGCATAATTGGAGTAAAATATACTAGATGGAGGTGAGTGATCATTTAAATTTACTTGAATTTCATTTGCTGGTCCTTCATTTAGTATTTTATTGAAAGTGAGTTAAGCCATTATTTCAGCTCTATCACTTTTTAGTTTTTAATCATTTTTTATATTTTTGTATGACCTTCAATTGTTCATGAATATGCTTTTTAAAAGAGTGGGGCAATTTAAACCAAAAGAAGGGAAAGAAATTTGGCAATACCATATTAGCTACAGAGTAGGAATATATCCTAGGCCCAAGACTTACAGAACCAAAATGTTTTACTAATATATCCTGAAAGGACTTCAAAGGTTATCCAGTTGAAAATGTAGTCCTTTAGCCTTAAACAAACAAACAAACAAACAGAAAATCTGGGTCCTTAGAAGTTAATCTGCCTTACTTTTATTCATAGTAATGACAACTACTCAGGATAAGAAAGATAGAGCAGTCCCACTAGGAATGAAGCTGTGATTCCCCTGGCAGCAGTAAGCATATCCTTATTATAGCACTTGCCACATTGAATTAAAATTATTTACTTACATGTAGGTAATCCCCAGTAGCCTGCAATACTTTATGGTGATGATTTTATTAGGTCTCTGTCCCTACCTCCTGGTGCAGCTCCCAGCACATACAGTTGTCTTTATTTTATTAATATTATATGTTTTAGAGGTGTAGTCTTGCTCTGCCACCTAGGCTAGAGTGCAGTGGCATGATCAGAGCTCACTGTAACCTCAAACTCCTGGGCTCAAGCAATTATCCCACCTCAGCCTCCTGACTACAGGTACGTGCCACCACGCCTAACTCATTTTAAAATTTTTTTGTAGAGATGGGGTCTTGCTACGTTGGCTGGTCTTAAACTCCTGGTCTCAAGCGACCCTCATGATGTTGGCCTCCCAAAGTACTGGGATCACAGGCATGAGGTACCATGCCCAGCCCAGTTCTCTTTAAATCTTTATTGCAAGAAAGAATGAATGAGGCCATAGAGGGAACATCAAAATCTAAATGGCAATTCTTACTATTCAATGTCCCAGTAAAGAACCTAAACAATAGATTTTACAGGGGCATAGAAATGGTTTAAAGATAAGGTTGAAAGGAGGAAAACATGCAAATGTCAGGGACTCTCAATGATGGATGGACAGTCATTAAAATGTACGCAATAATTCTGCAAAGATATCTTACCAAGAAGAAAGACAGACTGTTTTCATGGAGATGCCATTAGATTCACAGAGACCTGTACAAAATGTCCATTCTCTTGCAGGTCTGCATCCAGCTACATTTTTCTGAGTGTCTGTCTTTCCAGCTGTAACATACAGCGGTGATTAGGTCTTTCTGAGAGTCTCTTCTGTACTTCACATCTTTTGATTCCAAGGTGAACGAAAAACAAGCAGCTGGTTTTCTGAAAGATTTTAAAATCTGAAACTAGATTATATATTTTTATAATAATAAAAGTGAGTTGGAAACTGCCAAGGCCACTGACCAGTTTTAAGCATCTCCACAACCAGAAAATCTCTACAAAAGGAGAAACAGGAAGGCAATTCAGTCCCAAAATGTTAGGAGGAGAAATGATTGTTTGCCCTTGGTAATGTGGGATAGTTATTCAAGTCAAATAGGTTTGTCTTCCCAATATTAGACCTGGAGCTTGCTCTCTTATTTCTGCTCTGTTTGATTTGGTTAATGTTTAGCAGTAGGGGGGAGGAGGAAGGAGAGAAAATGTGTGTTTGAAAATTGCAGCCACTTTTCTTCTACAGCCACGGGCTGTGATGTCAAGAAGTAAATGACAGAAGACGTCAGCTCTGCTATCTATAACCTCGTGCTTTGCAATTCCCCCAGGGAAGCTGCATTCTTACAGTTTCTTAAACAGGAAGTAGATCTGGCAAAAAAAAAAAAAAGAAAGAAAGATTTAAGTGCATTTTGCACTGGGTGTACCACAGACTCAGCCAGAGCAGTCCTAAACAGACTCCATGGAAATCCTTACTTTTTTTTTTTTTTTTTTGCCAAAGAGCAATGTCTCCTTCAAAAACACTGATCTTGGGATCTTGGACATTCTCCCTAATTTCTCCTTAGCAACTCTGTTGGAAGGAAGACTTTTGGTACCTTTAAACAAATTGTCCTCCCACACAGTAGCATTTGTTAAGGGACAGTGAACAGCACAGGTGATACTACTGGAGGGCAGGGTGGAGAGGAGGGAAGAAGGTGAAGGAGTCAAAGAAGAGGTAAAAATCCAGAGACCAGAGAGCCAGGAAGAGCCTGAGAGCATTGGGTGATGAGAAAACCTGCAGGTTGCAAACAGCGAGGTGGAAAAGCTCTAAAGAGAAATCCTGCCTTCTCCATATCTTTTTCTACTATAGAGAGCTGGGGTCTAGCACAAACTGTGTGATCTCACAGGGATCCAGAGCTCACTGCTCTGAGCATTTCATGGTACAAATTGTGGGACTTTGACTAATGCTGGCAAAGTTCTTTAATTTCTTCCAAGGAATGGAGTATACAGGAATTTTTTTATTACATAGATCAATCATTAGAAACATCTTAGATAATATTATTCATGCAGTTAACCTGAAATGAGTATGGTAATGGTTGCAGGAAACAAGCAAGAATTACCCTCATAAACCTGGAGATTAAATTAAATCTTTTTTGTTAAACTCATTTATTGAAAAAATTATCGATTCTCCCAGTAACAATGTGATTCTGTGAATTAAATTTTATGTTATTTAGGGACTTCAGAGTAAAATTATTCCAAGGCTTGCTTCTCTTGGATGAAAGGCTGTGAAATCTCATTTAGGAAGTAGAATATTATAATTGCATAAATTACTCAGGGCTCATGATATGAAATTGTTAAGAAAAACAAATAGATTTTTTTTTTTAATTCAGGGAGTATGTGGTTCCCTGATGAGATCAGTGTCTTTTCAACCTCAAATCAGCTTTATTTCTTGGCTCTTTCATGAACTTTCCTTCCTGTGCTACAAGAATTTCCAAGGGAGATTGTGTCATGTGCTTTCAAATTCTGCCAAGAAAAAAGTGCTCCATTGCTCATAGTTGCATTTATATCATTTGTTTATTTCCTATAATGGAACATAGCTAAGGGAAGGGGTCAATGCTGAGTTCTTATTAATAGTGTATCCATAAATATTGACTATATAGTTGGATTAGCTTTATAAACAGATAGATTAAACAACTAAATTTGCAGTGCAAATCTCTACATCTGTTCACTAATATCTGAGACTGTTTTTAAAAAAAGGAATGGGTAAATGGGTAAAGTCTCTCAAAAGTATAAATTGTCTTACTAAGTTTCCACAATATGTCAAACCTAAGACAAGAGCTTGTATGCAGATAGTTTATTTTGGTAAATGATCCCAAGGAATGAAAGTAAAAGACAGGGAAGGAAAGAAAAATAATCCAAAGGTGTGTTATTAAACTTTTCACCACTGTAGGCAGCTGGAGCTTGGGCCACTTGGGGACATCTGTGGAGCCAGTTATAATTCACCTCAGAATTATTCATTCAAGGGATGCAAGAGGAAGATATTTATCAAACAACTTCTGTCCCCCATTGGTGAATGCCCCGTAGGGTATTAGCTCCCTCTCACTTCTGGGTTGGCCTACAAATTGGAACCGCTGAGCCAGTTTCTGCAGGAACATGGGAGGTGGAGGTGGAGAAGGCAAAGGGGCAGAAAGCAAGAGATGCATGATGGAGCTGAACAGAGGTGCTGTCCGGCTACACTCGCAGGTGTTGGTAGGGCTGGAATGAAAAGGGAGCCTGGAGGATCTGAGACAGAGCCCAGGAGGTATAAGAGATACATAGGTTACGCTTCAAACACAAACATTTATTAATATATTCAATTCAGTATAAGAAAGTCTTACTAGAGCATATCCGTGGAGGGCCAGTAACACAGAGGATGCTGAATACCTGAGGGGTGAGAAGTTTAAGCCATGGGACAGAAGGAAGATCATACCAGGAGAGTAGGTGGAGGGTTTCAGTGACCAGCTTGGCCTACTTCATAATTTTGATTAAGGCTAAAACTGCCTGAATTTCACTGAATTGAAGAGTATGCAGGATCATAGTGACTTCAAGATCATCTAGTTAACCTCCCATCTGTGGCTTGACCCTCTGTAAGTGGCCAGTGGCCTTTGTCTAAAGTTCTCTAATGTTGAAGTATTCAGTCTTCTGAGACAGCCCAATACAGTTTTGGACATTTCGAAACTACTAGATGTTGTGGCAAAAATTTGTCTGTGTGAGGTTCCTGCTGGTGGGTTTTGGACCCTTGGGGCCATGCAGAACTATTTAGATCTGAAGAGTTATCATGTCTCCCTGAATCTTTAGTCATCAAACATCTCCAATTTCTTCAGACACTTTATTCCTCAGTTACTAGTGTGCATAGGTCTTTGTCCTCTGAAATCTCCTATGTTGGGCTGCTCCAAATCAAGTGCCAGACAATCGATTGCAAACTGATGAACACTGGAGGAGTACCATTTCGTCCCTCGAGCCAGACAACATGGTTCTAGTAATACAGACCGAAAGTGACACAGCCTTCCTGGAAGCCATTTTGCACTGCTAAATGTCTGCACATTTGAATAAGTAGAGGCTTATTCTGGTCTTTTCAGACTGTTTTTTTTTCCCCCTGGGAAAGCCCTTCATTAGTCAGCCCATCCAGAGATTCTGGGCAGGTCTGTGGTGAAACTTGCTATTAGAGTCTTTGGGCAGGCTTTTTCAGCAAGTGAGGGGCCAGGCACGTGGTTCCACATGGGATGACTTGGTCTGGGTGGAGCATGAGCCTGAGTCTTCACAGGCTGGCCAGGTGCTGGAATGGACCTGATGCCTATGTCCACTGGGATGGCCCTAAAGCCTGAGTCCATAGGAGCTGGCCTGGCACTAGGGCAGACATGGTATCTGAGTCAATGGGGTGGGTGAGCCTGAGTCCTGGGTCTGCAGGGGTAGACCTGGACCCTAGATCTGCCAGAGCATGGAGCAATAGGGGTCAGTCTGGAGGATAGAGCTACAAGGACCAGCCTGTTGCTGGGCACGGCTAGAGTCTCTGTCTATGGGTGGCAGCCTGGTGCCGTAAGAATAAATAAAAGGAAATTTACAACTGGATATAGTTCAGTTAAAGAAAACCCAAAGGCAAAGAGAACATCTCAAAAGTAGTCAGACAACAAAAGGATAGATTTTCCTGAAAAAGAAAATTTAGACTAACAGTTGACTTCTCAAAAACAACAGAAGACATGAAACAATTGTGTGGTATTTTAAACTTATTGAAAGAAAAGAACTGCCAATCCAGAAATTTGTATACAGTAAAAGTATTTTAAAAATTAAGGCAATGTAGAAATATTTTCAGACAAATAAAAATAGAGATTTCACTATTAGCAGACTCATATTAAAGAAAACTCTAAAAGGTATTCTACAGACAGGAAGAAAATGATCAGATAAAGATTCAGAAAAGAATAAAAAAATGATATTGACTATAAGCTCCAAAATAGCAGGGATGGGGTCCATCTTGTTCAATTCTGACCTTAGCCATTTAAAGCACAAATTAGATAATAAAGTTAGCTTGATATAAAGGTGAGCTTTCTAATCATCATAGCTGTTTACAGATGGAACAGGCTGCCATAAAAATTTGATATAGAAGCAAGAATAAAAATGAATCAATGCCTTCCAAGCCTTGACTTTAACCCAAGAAGTTCTGGAGATTTAGCTTAAGTACCCTTTACTAGGCCCCAGTGTGCTAGATATTTTCACATGTATTATCTCACTAAATGCTAATAATTTTACCATGAAGTAGGTAAACTATCTTTATTTCACAAATAATGAACTGAAGGTCAAAAGGGTACATGATGCCATTGGGAAAGGACAGCAGTGGGTGCTATAAAGTTCATATGCAAGGAGCCTTAAGCCTGTCATGCCTTTTGTATGCCTCAGCATAAAGTAACAACCTCACAAACTTACGAATGCTGTAGGCTGTTATGGATGCTCATCTGAAGAGTTCTTATCACTTAGCATAGCTCTGGTGAGCCATTCCATGAATAAAATTCACTGTTACTTTTTGTGAGTGAAACCTGGCACCTACTTCCTATGATGTGAGTGAGCCTACTTATCATGAGAACCCTTTTGCAAATGTCTTCTTAAAATGTGTATCTGAGTCTTATTAAACTATTTATTTAACTTCCAGTTAAACAGGTGGATTGGACAAATGTTTACATCTACTCCCTTCTCCACTTATGCAAAACTAACAGCTAAGGAATCCAAAAGTACAGCCTAATATGCTAAAAAAGGAAAGAAGGCAATCATGGTAGATTCTAAGGGTCTATAATATTTGGAAGATTAAAAGAGGATAGATGAGCTCTAAATTACTAAAGAGTAATTAGTGACTCTTATACTATCTCAATACCAAGTGACTGGTATTGGCGGTGGTAAGAGTAGGGGGAAGTGTTGGGTTTTAGGGATGACAGAGAGAAGCCAAAAAAGCAGCAAGAGGAGTTTATTGAAGAATGAAGTCATGGGTACAGATCAGCGCTGGAAACAGAAGAATTTGCCTAGAGTCAGTAAAAGGAGCAATTAGCCACGACTCTTCCTCCTCCTCCTCCTCTTCCTCCACCTCCAGTCTCAAAAACCATTTCTCCCACACTGGGAAAGAAGACTGAAAAAATTAACTCTTTGCAGAGGTTGAAACCTCAGATTTCAGCTAAGAGCTAGAGTGCCATACTAAAAACATGAGAGCTAAACGAAGTTAGCATACTAAATAGGGAAGCCAAGCTTATACATCCACCACCATCCCCTCCCCTCATGCCAGACAGGATACTGGAAGTTCTACTCTAGGAAATTGATTGGTGTAATAAGACCTAAGCATATTAATATTTAGGGTGTCTTCCAATGAAACAGCCAGGTCCCTACCTCCCTTCGGTGAAACTCACAAATCAATAAACCCCTCCCATGCATAAGGAACATCCAATCAGCTATATATTAAATAATACTATACTCTTCAAATCAAATGGGGAGCCAATGATTGCCAAACTACTGAGAAAATCCTTAAACTACTTGTTTTTTCTCTTCCCTTTTTTTATTAACAAATACCATCCTGGAAGCAACATTTTTGCTAGGAATCATCCTTTGTCTTATAAAGGCCTGCTCGTAACACTGGAGTGAATTTATTGTTGCTTTGATGTAAGATAGTAATCCTTAGTTCTTTAAAAAGTATTTCTATTCCTCTGTATAAAAC
Organism: Lepilemur ruficaudatus; assembly: GCA_963574885.1. Classification (NCBI taxonomy): domain Eukaryota; kingdom Metazoa; phylum Chordata; class Mammalia; order Primates; family Lepilemuridae; genus Lepilemur; species Lepilemur ruficaudatus. The sequence goes on from CAUYRT010088203.1 coordinate 22,099, forward strand.
CAATCCTCCTCTCCTTGTTCTCCTCCAACCTCTTCAATGACAGATTTTTCATTTTGACATTCATTGAGCCTTACAATCGCTTCAGGGGAATGATAGCCCCAAATCCCACTGTATTCATTGGGTGTTTCATTGGGTTGGTATTTTTTTCTCATGTTTTATTCTATTGTTTCTTCTTGCTGTGTTATAGATCTATTGAAACCGGTTTTCTGAGAATAAATAACAAATATTTTGAAGCTTAAAATAAATTAGACCTTTAACCTATTTTTATAGTTGCCTATATTTTGTTCATTTTATTGTATTGGTCCCATAGTCAGTCATGATATGTCTTGTCAACTGGCACCTTCCATTAAGGTTGGGAAGACTTTACAATTTTATATCACTAGTTTATGTTTTGATGCAATACAGTAGCTGAGAGTGGTATTCTTTGATAAATAAGATGATTATGCAACTTTAGAAAGTTCAGCAAGGCATATAAATTTGTACCTATTCTAGGCTTTAAGAGAACAATAATTTCCCACACACTTCAAAATATTCTCCTTATTTACTTTTTATTTCTCTTTTGCTACAGATTTGTAGAATATTCTCCTATAGGGAGTTCTTTCTTATGTACATTTAAATGTGGTTAGAAGTTTTGGTTTTCTTATTAATTTTATGAAAGAAAGAAAAATAGAAGAGGATGTACAAAAGAGGATGGGGCGTGGAGCAGAGCACTGCAGCTGGGAAGGATTTTTCTGTGCCCAGAGATAAGGAACACAGAGCCCTCATACACCGAAAGCACGTTTCCATCAGAGTAACGAACTGTATAACTACTCTCATGCCATTCTCAAAATATAAATCTTTCTTTAGGATGAAAGGGCAGGTGGTAATAAATTGTTGGTACAGAAAATAGCTGAAGGGAAAAAGCAGCAACGTAAATGTTATGCATATTTATGTAAATTCAACTTCTAAAATATGAAACGGTTTTCTCTGTACTATGAAAGTGACTGAAATGAATGGAATAGAGGCAGGGAGATTTTGTAGGCCTGTTTAACTCTGCCTGCAGAGTCCTTATGAAAGGATGCCTACAATACAAAAGGCTGAGCCACATTTTGCAGGCTCCACACTACTGTGAGTTTCAGCTGACATTCCAGATAGCAAGATCCAAAAGGCAGATGTGTTTTGTGAAGATTGGAGTAGAATAAAAAAAGATGCCAAACTCAGAAGAGAAACCTCCTATGGGTGGGAGTGGGTGATAGTCAGAGAATAACTACTTAGCAAAAATTATTGGAATGAGCTGTGGGAAACTTTAGTAACTTTGACAATGCTTGGAACTCTCCCATAGTATGTGGAATGCCTTTAGGATTCTAGGAGACTTAAAATAAAATAAAACACACACACGCACAAAGCTAGGTTATGATAATATAGACAATGTATTGTCGGGATAAAGACAAGAGCCTCCACAGGAAAGAGCAAAGAAATATCTTACATTCATCTCAAAGTATTTCATTTTGACCTGGGTTTACATTGACACAAAATCTCAAAGACTCATTCCAGCTTTTCTGGGGCCAAGATGATCATCTCTTTTTACAGATCCCTAATGCAGTTAACTTTTCCTTAAGGTGAAATGTGATATGAGTTTTCATAGGAGCCAAAAAGCACACAAGTAAGAGATGTGGTAATTACAGGGATATTCTAAAACATTTACCTAGAAAATATAAAAGGAAAATCTACATGCTAATAAGTAGTACAATTTTTCTGGCTTAAGAAGAGGCCAAAATCCTTGGAAATAAATGGAGAATGGGTGAGTGGAATTCTAATATTCTTTTCTTTGTTTATATAGTTTATTACATTTTATTTTAATATTAATCCTCTATAATTACACTACATGTTAACAATAACATTTGAAAAACCAAGAACAGGGCAGATATCCGGAGAATATCTTGGTTCAAGCTGCTTGAACCAAGATAGAGGAAGATTTTCAGAAAGAAGAAAGATAGTTTCGTAGGTAGAGCTTGTAAGATACACGTGATTAAGAGACAGGGCCATGACCCAGATAAGAAGAGTCAAGGGTATGACTTAGACTAGAAAAAGGAGAAAGAGCCTATATCTCAAATGAGAGAGGGAGAGAGAGAAGAGATTCATGATGGATGGAAGCTCTTTAGCTCTCTAGTACAGTAAAATTGTGCCATCAAATATGACAGCAGGAAGCTTCTAAAAAATTGATATTTGATGCCTTAATGATAGTCCTATGCAGCTTGAGTGGGTCACACAGCCTCTCTTTGGTTTGAAATTTCTTTCATATATTCTGAAGTATTTGGCAATTTCTTCCACCTCCAGTTGCACTGCTTAGTTAGTGATAGGCAACCCTTTTGCATAGATCTTACTAATAAAACACAGCATAACCTCACCTACTTGTGGATACTCTCCTTTCTTGGGCCCTGTAAAGCATTTGGTTGTTGCTTTGTAAGAAAATATAGAAACACAATTATCTTTCCAGCAATGAGTATTTGCCTCACTAATATTAAATTTAAGCCATAAGATACTGTATCTATACCTTTCTGTATTCTTAATAACACTGTGTTTTGTGCTGAATGACTGAGCACATTCAATTTAGGGACATTTTATATGCCAATTAAATTCAATGCATAGAGCATCAACAATGTACATAATTCTATTGAAGTCGGAACAATATGAACAGCTATGACCAAGTTCCTGCACACACAGACAATGACAACTATGTCACAATACTGGTAGAAATTGTTTTATTTCATTGATTATAAGATATCATCTAATTTCAGAGACGTTAGTTTGTGAATAGAAGTTTCAGGGCCATTGCAGTATGGTAACATGATATGTAAGATATGTAAACGTAAAACCCCATTTTATTATATTTTCACATGCTCAGTCATGAGAAATTTAGGAAATTTATTCTGCTAAATTAAAAGGTTTTTGTTTTGTTTGCCTGATAGCTTTATGGGCACAATGTAGAGAAAATTGTTGCAGTTCTCGAAAATAACCAGTAGAGGGAGAAATTCTCCACAGGGGCACACTCAGCAGGAAAGAAGCAAAACGTCTTAACTTAGACTAAAGGGTTCAGGTTGTAGGATCTGGCTACGGGAGCTTCCATGCACATACTTTACAACACAAAATGGCAGAGGATGCAGAGCTGAATGAGGAAACAGAAAGACCTACTGTATATGAAAGAAACAAACTCTTAGGCAATATGGAGGAAAAATGGAAATGTCATGCTCCGTAGTTGCTAATCTCAACCAAATGAGGAAAGCAAAAGCAAGTACGCAACCCAAACCAAGAGGGAACTTAAATGAGGGAACAAAATCAGTGTGGTTTCAGATTTCTTTAAAAATCATTCAATGTTACAAGACACTGTTGTCTATAAAGTCTTCTGGTTTCAAACTACAGTTTAACTGGATAAAATATAAAAAAAACTTTATATCCAGTTAAACTATAGTTCAAATATAAAGGCAAATAGAGTTCCCATAAGGCTTCTTGAAGAGATGAGCAAATGAACTTTAGCCAACAGATAGATGAATGAAGAAACCAGCAAAAAGACTGACAGTGAGCATAACATCCATTTAATTATAAGGCTGAGATTAATACAACTCTAGACAATGTGGCTGTAAGAATGTAAATATTATGAAATATAATAACTTAGAAATGATAGAGCTGACAGCTTGGAAGGTTAAGGAGGAAAGAGTGTGTAAGGTAATGTAAATATGGAGAATAAATTACCTTGTAAAACCAGAGGTTTATAAACCAATTAGTAGAACCATGAATACATTTAGAAGTAAAAATAAACACTAGATAAACTAAGAATAATAATAAAATCAACAAAGACCCAGCAGTGGAGCAAAGAGAAAGATAGTAGAGGAAGTAAAATATAATTTTGTCAATATGATAAATCTTTTCTAAAAAATTAGAGAATTAAAATATATGAAGATATAATTAAAATAATCCCTAAAAAATCAAGAATAGAATACATATTCTAAAAATTTCCAGAAGGAATGCACATAGAAAACACAGGCCACACAATGAACTATCAGGAAATCAATTATAACATAACAGTACGAAGAGATGGAAACAGGATTTAAAAAGCTGATACCTTGCCTATCAGGAAGATAGCCATCCCACTAAGAGCTGAAGGTTGAGGGATCCCTGTGTTCTTGGTTGTATCAATATGAAGCGGAGTTCCCCTCTTGATGATAGAGATTGCATGGAATTGGTAAATTACTTTGGATAATATTGTCATTTTAACAATATTAATACTTTTAATCCATGAACATGGGATAGCTTTCCATTGATTGCATCTTCTCTAATTTATTTAATCAATATCTGAAGGTTTTCAGCCTACAAATCTTTCACTTCCTTGTTTAAATTATTCCTAAGCATTTTATTATTTTTGATGCTATTGTAAATGTGATAATTTTCTTAACTTCTTTTTCAGATAATTTATTGTTAGTGTATAGAAACACTACTAATTTTTGTATATTAATTTTACATCCTGCAACCTTAGCGAATTTGTTTTTTAATTCTAATCGTTTTTTAGTTTTTGGTGGAGTCTTTGGAGTTTTCTATATATAAGATTATGTCATCTGAAAACAGAGACAATTAAAATTCTACTTTTCTAATTTGGATACTTTTTATTTCTTCTTCTTGTCTAATTGTCCTGGCTAGGACTTCCATAACTAAATGATAAGAGTGGGCATCCTTGTCTTGTTCCTGATCTTAGAGGAAAAGCTTTCATCTTTTTTCCCATTGAGTATAACATTAGCTGTGGGCTTGTGGCATGTGGCCTTTATTGTGTTGTTACGTTCCTTCTATACAAAATTCATTGAGAGTTTTTAATCATAAAAGGATGTTGAATTTTGTTAAATGCTTTTTCTGCATCAACTAGATGATCAAATGGCTTTGCCTTTTATTCTATTAATGTGGTATATTACATTTATTGATTTGTTATGTTGAACCATCCTTATATCCCAAGTATAAATCCTACTTGATCATGGTGTATGCTCCTTTTAATGTGCTGTTGAATTCAGTTTGCTAATATTTGATGTGTGAGGGTGGGAGAGGAAGAAGTCCTGGTTCAGATACCACAGACTTTTACTGTTTCTACTAAATTTTAATAAATTGTCTTGAAAAGAAATTTCTTCCTTTGTTGTATGTCCCAAGGCCTTTTTCCAGAGACTTTAAATGGTTGTTTAAAAAAAATAATTTTTACCAGTTTTGCTAGCAAATGGGTCTACAGAGCTCCTCAGGCTGTGGCACAGAGTATGAAGAAGTTTAAGCCTAAGGGCACTCTCAAAAGGTGGAGGTTGTGGTGAACAAAATTGGGAGAATATTGGGGAAGAAATTGGTAGAATAATGTCAGATATAAGCTAACCTGCAGGCAGGCAAGCTTATAGGAGAGAATCAGAAAAAGAGACATCTGTGAGAAACCTTTCTGGAACATAACTCAAACACTGACCTGAGAAACTATGACTTCAAAAGAGCTTGAGTCAGGTTGATTATACTGTAGAGTAATTTATACCCCACGGCATTGTTGAAAATAATAGAGCAACAGTCAACAATTTGTAGAGTTTGATAGCTGGGTGTAGTCTGGGAAGGAGACAATCAAAAAGAGTCCCACCAAAACCCACTGCCATCCAAACATGACTGTAGGTACCCAAGGCCTTGGACCCCAACGAGCAAATTCAGTGGCTTAACACTGAAGATGGGTAACAGGTCTCACTAAATAATCTAGCCCATCACTAAAAAAAATAAGCAAATAAGCATATCAAGACCTGGAAAAGAGAAACAAGAACCCAGAATTGCTATAATATATTATCTAAAATGTCCAGTTTCCAAAAAAATTAAAAGATACGCAAAGAAACAAAGTATGACCTGAACGCTAGAAAACAAAAATAAGTGACAGAAACTGCCTGTGAGAGGCAAATGTTAGATTTAACAAAGACTTCAAAGTAGTTATTATAAATATGTTCAAAGAGCTAAAGAAAATAATAATTATAAATTGATCTTATAGACTGTAACTTTACTGGACTTGCTTATTTGTTGTTAAAAGAAAACAGTTCTCTTTTAATAGATTCCCTATGATTTTCTACATACAAGATTATGTCATCTACAAACAGGTCTCTTAACTTTGTCTCCTCAGTTCTATCTCAATGAAATTACTCTATGTAGACTCTTATCATTTCTCATGTGAACTGCCAAAAGAACCTGCTAATAGCTCTAGCTGCTTCCAATTATATACCAGTCAAATCCATTCTCCACACAGCTGCCAGTGTGAACTATTTAAAATGCAAATGAGACCACGTCATTCCCCGCTGAAAACCATTTAATGGCATTTCATCAACTATGGGATAAAGTTCAAGTTCCTCGATATAACATGTAAGATCCCACATTATCTGTCTCCTGCTGACTCTTCCAGCTTAAACTTTAGTGACTCTCTGCTTTGAAATTCACGTTCCAACCACACCCAAATACTTGCCATTGTTCTTCTCTAGCATCCTTTCCTGTCCATTATCTCCTGTTTTCTCTGTAAATTTCATCCTTTTTAGACACAACTCAGGCATCACCTTCTCCAAGACACTTCCCCAAACTCCTTTTTATCACTTCAAGTTTTAAGTGCAACCAATGAAAATCAAATGTGTCTCATTTAAGAAAAAAAATTTGCTTAATGAATGTTTAGTGTGTTATAGAGTCTCCATAATTCTAAGAAAATCAGATTCAGGGCTACACAGTCAGGAACAATAGACAAAAATCACAAAAATGGTCCAGTGAGGACAACACTGCTGTAGCAGTAAGGGACCTGATGTTGAAGATGCCAAACCCATTGCCCCTGGACACAGAATTCATACCTAGTACCTTTGCCACAACTGGCAAGGGGACTTGTTGTTCTTGAACTCACTACTGCCACTTCCCCAGAGAGAATTCTTCTGGTAGCCACCTCTTCTCATCCTCATCTCTGGATTCCAAGCCTGAGTAGGTGCAACACATTGGAGGAGCCTAAGTCATTATGTCCGTGTCCTAGCTGCAAGGCAGGCTTGGAAAATAGCATATAACTTTAGAAGTTCCATATTTATAAAGTAGGAGATTCCCCAAACTTAATAAAACAGCTTAAATCCTGGGTGTCAAAAAGACTTTTTTTTTTTTTTTTTAGCTATCTACTATATTTCATTTATTTGGCTTTCTAACAACAACCTATATCTTTCTTCCCATTCTTGCACTTAAAAAATGCTCTCACCTAGCATAATGCAACAATCTCTCATTGCATAAAAAAAATCACTTACAACTTCCCCCAATGGGATTAGCCTAGTGATTGTATTTGGTTTCAAATCCAAGATCTCTGGTTGTATTTATAACTCCTCTAGGTTTGTCACAACTTTTGCCTTAATATTTCATAATGTATGGACCAGATAGACCATATCCACTGTCCCAGGAATTCCTCAAGATTTCTTTATTTATAATCAACTCCCATGCCCTCCCTCAGGTAAACACTGATCTGATCAATTTTGACTATTCGGGAACTTCACAGAAATGATATCATATAGTGTGCATTCTTTTGTGCTTAACTTCTTTGGCTCAGCATGTTTTTGAGATTCATTCATGTTTTTGTATGTTTCAGTAGTTCATACCTATTGCTGAATAGCATTCCATTATGTAAATATACCATAATTTATCCATTCACCTATTAATGGACATTTGGGCTTTTGACTATTATCAATAAACCTTCCTGGATGGTCATGTATAATTCTTTGCATAGACATGTTTGTCCTTCTCTTGGGTAATTATCTAGAAGTAGAATTGCTAGGTCATGTGTAAGTATATAAGAAACCTCCAGACTATTTTCCAAGGTTGTATCATGTGATACTCCTACCAAAAATGTGTGAGAGTTCCAGTTGCTCCAAATCCTCATCAACACTTTGTATTGGTAATTGGTTTTTAAACTCTAACCATTTTAGTGGGTATGTAGTAATGTAGTAGTATCTCCTTTTGTTTTTTTTTTGTTTTTTTTTTGAGACAGAGTCTCACTCTGTTGCCTGGGCCAGAGTGCCGTGGCATCAGCTTAGCTCACAGCAACCTCAAACTCCTGGGCTAAAGCGATCCTCTTGCCTCAACCTCCCAAGTAGCTGGGACTACAGGCATGAGCCACTATGCCCGGCTAATATTTTGTATATATTTTTAGTTGACCAATTAATTTCTTTCTATTTTTAGTAGAGATGGCATCTCACTTTTGCTCAGGCTGGTTTCGAACTCCTGACCTTGAGTGATCTGCCCGCCTGGGCCTCCCAGAGTGCTAGGATTACAGGTGTGAGCCACCACGTCCGGCTAAAATATAGTTTTAATTACTCCTTTAAACTCAAAATATCCTATCAAGAAAACAAACAAATGTATTCTAGTAAGACTTGCTATTTTGAACAATGAAACATCTTTTCTAAGTTTTATAAATATATAAAACTTAGAATTTATTATAAAAATAATAAAAGTTTTAGAACACATCTTGTTTGAGGTGTTAACTGATTATATCTTTCCAAAATGCCAACATCCCAAAACAAAATGCACTGACATTGTAAGGATCCAAGGTCTCTGGCCCCCTCAAAGTTTAGCCAAATTGTATGGAGCAAAGGCCCCTGTCCCCATAAAGGTTCGCTGAAAAATCACTGACATGAGGCAGATTGATTAACAGAAGGAAAAATTACAAACCTATTTTAACATGTATACATGGGAGCATTCAGAATGAAAATTCAGAGATACAGGGGAAGTTGTCCATTTTTACGCTTAGGTTCAACAAAGTATGGGCAGCTGCGTAGAAACATGATTGGACAAAAAGGGTGTAATCTAATGCTAACAGGTGGAGTGAGGAATCCAACAAAGCCGTTCTGTCTAGCTTCTGTTTGGCCTGTCTGAGTGTGCAGTCCTTCTTCTGGGTATGGGGCAGTGCCCTTTCTGAAATGGGGGTTTTACAGTCAAACAACGTAGGTCATAGAATTACTTTATGGCCAGTTTTTATATAGAACAATTTTAGGTTTTATGGCTGGTTTTCTGGAAAAGGTTCTGGTTTTTTTGACACATCTTGGGGAAGAGGGATTCTGGTTTCTACAGCTAGCCCCAGGGATGAATGGGATGGAGGGGCAGGAGGGCGAGGCAAGGTCAGAGAACTTTGGCTTCTGAGGCCTTCGTTTTTGGGTACTGTCTTCTGAGCCTCATCAACATGATGTCACCTGACTATAAACCAAACAAACCTTCAGTGTCAATCCTTAGCACCGCAAACGACGACACAAAATTGTAACATGTTTTTTTACATGAGGATTAAGATTAAGCCATTTTTAAAACAATCTAAATACTCTCAAAACATTTTCCAACTTGAGTATAAACTTGAGTAGATGTAATACTTCCAAAAAGTAAGATTGTTTTGAGATTTTCCTTGGATTCTAAGAACAACCAACTTGTTCATCTTAAAATAAATTACTGTACAAAAATTAACAGTTTAGGGATTTTTTAAAAAAATTTTCCTATGCACAGGATTTTGCTACGGAAACACAATGTACATATAATTTAATAACAGGCTAGTGTGCAAAGAGTAGAACAAATAAAGAGTGGGGGAGAACTGAAGCCTCTGATTTGGTTTAAGCTCTTGTAACTACAGTTCCTAGGGCAGCTTTTACATCCCCAACGGTACTGTTAATATCAGATAATAGAGTGAGTTAGAAACAGATATTACGTGTACCTTTCCACAGACACTAAAGTCAGTGGGAGAAGCTGGGATGTACAACTAGGATTAAGAGAACAAAACCAAGTATCTGCATAAACCTTTGACCATAAGTTTCTGTTTCTGTGCTCTTATTTACTTGCTATTTTACTTATTTTAATTTACTTATGTTTATTTTTGTTTAGGCATATCTACATTTTTACCTAAGTAAGGACTTTAAAGTTAAACATGTGGGTATTTTTGTCAATAACTCAGGAGATTTAGCTATTATCATTAGACCAACAATATTAAATTAGCCTTACTTATCAAAAATCATACAAACATAGATCATTTTGGTTTTGGCTGGGTTTATAGTTTTATAAACTTTGCTTTAAACCCTGACATCTTAAAAACATAAAAGTGACCAGTAAATCCAGGCAAAAATGTATGCTGACAATTTGAAGACTTTTTTTTTTTTTTTGAGACAGAGTCTTGCTCTGTTGCCCTGGCTAGAGTGAGTGCCGTGGCGTCAGCCTAGCTCACAGCAACCTCAAACTCCTGGGCTCAAGTAATCCTTCTGCCTTGGCCTCCCAAGTAGCTGGGACTACAGGCATGTGCCACCATACCCGGCTAATTTTTTTCTATATATATTTAGTTGGCCAATTAATTTCTTTCTATTATTAGTAGAGACGAGGTCTCGCTCTTGCTCAGGCTGGTCTTGAACTCCTGACTTTGAGCAATCTGCCCGCTTTGGCCTCCCAGAATGCTAGGATTACAGGCGTGAGCCACCACACCTGGCCTTCAAAGACATTTTTATTTTTACTTTATCAATAATAATTTTTTTTTTTTTTGAGACAGAGTCTCACTCTGTTGCCCTGGCTAGAGTGCTGTGGCATCTGCCTAGCTCACAGCGACCTCAAACTCCTGGGCTGAAGCTATCCTCCTGCCTCAGCCTCCCGAGTAGCTGGGACTACAGGCATGTGCCACCATGCCTGGCTAATTTTTTCTATATATATTTTTAGTTGGCCAATTAATTTCTTTCTATTTTTAGTAGAGA
>CAUYRT010088206.1:0-20705 GCA_963574885.1 Lepilemur ruficaudatus
AAGAAGTATATGCTGTAGAATGGAATCCTTTATTACTATGTAATGCATCTCTTTATCACTAATAATTTTCCTTGCTCTGAAATTTGTTTTGTACAAAATTAATACAGCCAATCCAATTTTCTTTCAAAATAAATAAATAAAGCTAAAAAAAAAAAAAAAGAAATGGAACAATTTTGGGGAATACTATTTGGATGGGCCTTAACAAGAAGCCAAGACTTCTGGACTTCTGGTCAAAAAACATTTTGTATGACAATTCAGTGAAAAAGCTTATATCACATAACCCCTTGGAAATGCTTCTAGGAATGTGGCATTTCTCTAACAATGAAGACTGCCCTCCTGGTGACCGTCTTTTCAAGAGCCAGCCACTTCTTGATTGTCTTCTTGAAAGGTTTCAGGTTGCTGTAGTTCCAGATAAGGAAATATGTATTAACGAAACAATGGTGCCATTTCGTGGATGTTATATATGCTTCACGAGGCCCTGGGCTCGAGCTAGTGTGAGTTAAATACCACTCACATGGCAGTTAATGTATCAAACTACTTTTTGGAAATCTACATCTTCATTTGAGTGATTTTGGATTTTATCATAAAACAAAGTATGGACAAAAACAGCTGGCTAAGGAACAAAGTTAAGTGCCTTTCATTTATTGGTTCATTTAGCAAATTCTTTTTTTAGCACCTGCCATATTAAGCACCACCCCAGACAATTGAAATATGGAGACAAATTAGTTTAACGAGATTTTTGCCCTTAAAGGGCTTACATTTTGGTCTACATTGAAGGAAAATGGAAGTTCAGAAATCAATCTGAGTGACCACAATTTTTCTAAGGCAAAGATATTTGAAATTTGCAAGATTTAGAGATGATTGACTTCATGGAGGCTATACTTTCCTTTGGTTCTTTAAACATGATGAGAGAGAAATTTCAAAATTTTAAATACTAGAGCTCTCTGTCAGTGGGCTTTGTTATTTTTTGCATTGCCGTTTAGTTTTTTAATTCTTTCATTCCTTGTTAAAGGCAATGCTAAATACAATTCAGATACTATGTTCCTTGCATTCAGAATTTTGCTAAATATGGAGTTGTTTCAAACATTCTAGTCATCTTGCCAGGCTGACTTGGCAAAGGTTGCTGAGACACAGAAATGGCCCTGATGGCCCATGAGTCCCAGTGTCACTCAACTACTTCAAAAGATTAAGGTATATTGATCCTTTAATTTCTTCCTCTGGGGTGAAGGAAGGTAAGTCTAATGATAACAGCCAATGAACATCTTACCCATACCATGTGGGCAAATCTAATGCAAACGTCTGTGGTAGATTGCTTGCTATTCCCCTCTCTGTACTCATGCCTCTTTGCAAAATGACTTTGTAGCTCCTCCCATCAAGAGGTGGAATGTAATTCTTCTCCCATTAAATCTGAACAAGGGATCACCTTGTGACTTGCTTTGGCTAATAGAGTGCAGAAGAGGCAATGTGTGCAAGCTCCAATCCTAGGACACAAAAGGCTTTGCACGTGTCCATGCTCCTTCAGAACTGCACTGCCATGTGAATAAGCCCAGCTGGCCTGCTAGAGGATGAGAGGTCCTATAGAGAGTGATTCCAATTTTCCCAGCCATCCCTGCTAAGCCCATCACAGACTCATTGGTTCTAGGTGACCCATCAGCTGACTGCAGAAACACGGGTAAGCCTGGACAAGATCAGAATGGGCTGTCCCAGACTAGAATATCTACCCAGCTGAGCTGAACCCTCCAAAGTTTGAGCTAAAACACATTGTTATTTTTAAGCCATCAAGTGTTGAAGTTGTTTTTAATACAGAAAAAGCTAACTGATAAAGCATTTGGTCATAATTTGTTCACTCATTTGAGATACCTTCTCTATTTCAACATAGAAATATTGAACAACCAGTAATAATAATTCTCACTAAGAGAACTCTTTTAGGATTTTGTAAACATAACTTGTTCTCTTTCTTTGTTGTAATGTATGTACTATATCTTTTGCCAAAGGTCAAAAAATGGAGATCTTGGTATAAATTATCTAATAGGCAACTTGATACTACAACTGACTCAACCAATTGGTTGTAAAATTTCTTTACCTTATAAAATTCTGCCCAATGAAGAGCAATATCATTCACGATTTGTTATAGGTAATGTAGAACACTATCCAGAACAAACTTAACTGAATATTTTGGATAAATTTGATTTGACTTCAGTCATATCAACAAACACAGTTGAAACTCATTTATTAAAACCCTCTAAAATTTCCAAAAATGTTATTGAAATTTCTTGATATTAAATAATAAGAACCAAAGTTAAAATAACTTAAATGACTTCAGTTCTACACTAAATAGATGCATACACATAAACATAAATATACTTACTTCACCTTAAATACTATTTAATACTTATCACTTGGACATGTACAAACATGAAAATCATTTTCACAATTTCATGTCTCACCTTTGACTCTGAATTCCAAATCTATCTAAAATATTTTGCCATATTCTCATTTTCTTAATCCATTTCCATTATTTTGCAGTTTGATTGGTTATTAAAATCTCAGCAAATGTCCAATTTATAATCTGTATCTCACACATTTCTTCTTTAAGAGTTATTTTCCTTGCCCTTCTTTCTGATCCCAGACACCTATTATCTACCCAGTGGCAGGGCCAACTTAACCATTGCACAGAGCAGGCACAAGGCCAAGGGCCCACAATTACCTTTAGGGGCCCACAAACATGATTTCATTTTAATTTTATTTTAAAATCAGAAGTAAAACCAATGTAATCATAATGAATATGCAATCATGAATCCAGCATGGATTCTATGTACCTGCCTATCAATGTAGTCATCAAATGTAATTTTTAATATTTTTTTCCTGGAGGATGAAGCCCACAAAGGCAGAGGTGCTTGGAGGTGGAAGGAAGGTGAGTCTTCCTAAGAGATTACCTCCTTGCTGCTGATGGCAAATTTGTGGAGCTCTCCTGCAAAGGGAAGAGCCTCTTCCTTTTTGCAGGTCCATGCCTTTCGTGGTGCCAGCCCCCGAATGTTAGTTCTTTTGGGAGCCTCTGATGTTCTACATGTGAGAGTCTTCTTTGCATGCTGACATGACACCACAAACCACAGACGCCTTCTGTACCACACATCATTCCAGGAACCCAAGTATCCTACTGTCCTATCATGAGATTTCATAGTGTCCCTGGGTGCCACTTCTCTCTGCCTTGTCTCCTTCTCCTTCCTTATTTCCCTTGTCCCAGCAGCACAATTAAGGATGTTAAGAGCAATAACTGGTTAATCCCATGGTAACCTGGTCTATTCCCTGCGTCCTCCAGCTCATTGTTTATGTCCTCCTCTTGGCAAAAATAATCAAACCAGTTTTGCATATTTGAACCCTCTTTTGGATTGAAGGCTGTGGCTACAGACATAGTTTAACTAGTAAAAACAAACAAAACATCTGTTTTGGTTATGCATAGTATAATCCCTGTTCCAGGCAGTAATTCCAGAGCAATGTAAAGAAGCTGTAGCAGGTACTTCCCATCTTCATTTTATATATACAACTTACATATTATTTAACATAAATAATAATATGCATAAAGTAAAGAAATAACATAAATAAACAACAAAAATGTGTCTAGAGAGCAAAATAAATCATTTACCATTTGAACACAAGAATTGGTTCTTTTATTTCAAATTTTGTTCTGATAAGCTATTTTTCCAGAAAACAAATTTTTACTGTAGGCACACAAAATGTCTCTTTTTCTTTTGTTACTATAGGCTGAATTTTATTGGAAGCAAAATTCAATAATTTCCTATGAAATAGGAACAGCTTGCAGACAGAATTGACCTCAAATGGATACTAGATGAAATACCTTTGAATTCAGATATCAAAATGTTTTGTTTTTAAAAAGAAATGTATCTCATCTGAAGCTGCTAGATATAAAAGGCCAAGATATAACAATTTAAAAGTCTGCTAGAGTTTCTGTACATAAAATATAAAAGGAAAAGAAATCCAAATATATCTCAAATGTAATTAATTTAGAAGACAAAAGCCTTTAACAGAAAATGAGCTGAAGAGTTAGAATATAAACCAAATCTATCTGTCTCCAAATGCCATGATCTTTTCACTGTATCAGTTGATGGCAATTATATACAGCCTATGCTGTAACTCACCCCAACTCACTCCCATGGTGGACACTGCTAATTAATTGTGACCATTTGTGCCAAGCCTGGATGTGTCCAAAGACTTCTCAACACAGAAGTTAGAAAGTCAACCATAATCAAGCCTGCAGCCTGAAACCTCTTTGCAATCTCTCTCCTGTATCTGTAGCCTGTGTATATCTCATTTAATTAGAACATATTTTAAAAGATCCGCTGATATCATCTTTCTCTTTGAAATCCTTTTAAATTTTTCTCTCCCTCAGTCTTTCCACCATTAAGGCAAAACCGTGAAACTTATTTACCTAGAGAAGGTTGGGGTAGATAAGCTTCAGGAATTAAAAAGCCTGTAGAATGAGAAAAAAGGATGATACGGTATAAAGAAAGTTCAAGACGGAAGGACATGCAAAGGAGGGAGAAGGTTTCCTGTTTGGAGAGGAGGGAGGTTGGTAGGGGCACTTCCCATTGTGAAGATGCTGCCTGAGTCCATGAGAAGAAAAGAACGTAGTGGCTCCATCCTTAAACTTGGGCAAAGATGGGGAGAATGGAGGATGGGAATGTGAGTGAGGATGGGGATGATGAGAGAGAGAGAGAGAGAGAGAGAGAGAGAAAGGGGGGACTAAACAAACTGGAGGAGAATCCAGGAACATCTGGGCGTGTGTTCTAATTTCCTCGTGTCTTCAGCCTATTATGTGTGGCCACGAAGACTGAGTGATAGAAAGACGAGATAGATGGGCTTGAGACTATGCCCCAGTCACCATCCTGCTCTGGATGGCATGCAGGAGGCCTTCTGTGTCCTGGAGAATAGTAAAGGTGATAAGAGCATCCATGGACCACAGAAGTCGGGGGTCTGGACAGGGGAACTTCATAGCTCAGAATTCATAACCTAAGACAATGTGTAGCCAACAGAATTCAACAGTGGATGCTACACAGTGGGGTGGGTAAGTGAGACTATGCATGCACTGCTCATTCCGATTTCCAGGCGTGACCAATCGCATGCCATCTGCTGTAGCAGAGCTAGCAAGGAACACAAAAGTTCCCAAACCCTTACGCTCTTCCCAGGTCCCTCTTTGATGAAGATGCCATGTTCCTCTGCACTCTGATGCCCTCTTAGGAAGTTGATAGGAAGGCAAAAATGTTTTGCAGGAAACGAAAAAGCTATAAAGGAGGCGTAAGCTTTAAATTCTTCTAATTGACTTAGTAGTTACCCGTAAGGAGGCAATTTTAGATCCAGGAAGACTGTTACATTTCACTGGCTTATTTGAAGTTTCCCCCCTGCTATCAGAGGGAACAGGAGGGCCAGAGCAAAATGAAATTGGTTCACAGTAAATAAGAAGCTCCATTTATAGGATACTCCTAAGGGAGTAGCATTCTATCCCATTTCTTGATTTTTCCAGGGCAGCAACTTGCAAACTTCCTGGGGATGGTGAAGACTGACAGGCCACAAAGAGTCCTGCTATCCTTATGGGAAAAGTAAAACACCCACAGTCTATGTGCCTGGTCTTCAGCCACCTGGGGATGAACTTAGCAGAGATAAGGAAAAAGTAGATATTTACCTGGAAGTGATGTTATTCCCACTCTTCATGAGAGAACCAAATCTCCTATTTAAGTCATGCATTCAGGGTCCTCCAACTATAAAGTGGCAGGTCCAAGATCTGAATGCCAGTTTGTCTGACCTGGAAATCTGTATTCTTTCCACCATAAACTATTTCACACCCACATACCTGTTATCATCACCTTGATACCTCATATCCACCTCAAACCCAATATGTCCAAAACTGAATGCATCATTTTACCCAACATCCCTGATCTTTTTTTTTTTCTGTACTGTTCATCTTAGGGAATGTTGTATTGTCTAAATTAGAATCATACAAGGTTTCCCAATCTCATTCATTCTTTCTAATTGTGCAGCAACCCGTGTTTATTTTCTCTCCTGAATATCCCCACTGCACGGATCCCTTTGTGCTCATACACAGAAGAACTGAATGCAGGATAAGAAAAACCTACATAGATATTTCATATTTACAAATAACTGTGATAGGAGCTATGGTGAAGAATTTCACTGTTACTTGATTAATACCAACGCAGTGTCTGCGGCTAGGCTGTCAGTGAGCAGCATGAGCCCGAACACCTCCCTGGAAATTAGGTCTGATTTCTTGGCAACAGGGAAATGGGATTTCAGGGAAGCTAGAAGGATACCTATTTTTAAATCGGAGTCAATGAACAGAAATCCCAAACAGAAATACTGTGCAATTCAAAAATAAGACGGAGGTATGTAAGGAAACACCTTGCACCTGCTTCTGAGTGAGCCAATCAGAATGCTTGGCATAGCACAGGAGGAAGGAAACCTCAAGAGAAAAGCCACACTCCTGCCACTCTCGTGGCAAGTACTGTGTACAAGAAGCTGTATGCCCTTGCTGAAGAAAGGGGAGCATCCATCCTTGGGGGCTTCCATTCATTCCTGAAGAATCCACACAGCATGCGAATGGTAGCTTCCTTCCTCCCTTCCTTCCTCCCTTCCTTCCTTCCTTCCTTCCTCCCTTCCTTCCTTCTTTTCTTCCTTCCTTCCTTCCTCCCTTCCTTCTTTTCTTCCTTCCTTCCTTCCTTCCTTCTTTTTTTCTTCCTTCCTTCCTTCCTTCTTTTTTTCCTTCCTTTCCTCTCCTCTCCTTTCCTCTCCTCTCCTCTCCTCTCCTCTCCTCTCCTCTCCTTCTCTCTTTCCTTCCTTCCCTTTATTTGGACTTTCACCTGTTTTTAGAAAACACTGTCTTGGAGATCAGTTAATAGGATCAATATAAACTAATGAGAACTATCTACCTTTTCCGCTTAAAATACATTCAGTAAAATTATATATAATTTTTGTGGAATTTTGATATAAACTTTTATAATTTCCTCATCAAAGAATTGGTGGCAAAAATATGTTTGTTAGTTTATATTTCTCCTTTTCTTACATATTTATTTCTGCTGGACACTTTGTGTTCGTCTTGTCCTTCCTTACCTCTGCTTACTGTTACTTCACAGTCTTTCCTGAGGCTCTGCATGGACTTGCTCAAAGTTCACTTTAAGAGTCAACTGTAGAGCTTTGCATCCTCTAATTCAATCCAACACTAGTCCCCTGTTTTAATCACATGACAATGCATCACTGGCTGGCTGCTCACAGCTGTATCTCTTCTGACCAACCTGAGTTTTTGAGCTGTTTTTCTTTGATTTGCACAATCCATCAAAAATCTATGCCCTACAATAGTGGAGAGAAGGAGTCATAAATTCCTTTTGCTAAGAAGAATAACTTCGAAATGACAAGTATATTTCCATTATTCGTTATTGAATAGCAACAGAACTTGGCTTTGATTAATGTGAGTTGAAAAAAATAATAAGTGTTTTACAGAATTGACAGGAAGGCTGAAGAACTACGCTTCATATCACAAAGCTGGGAACAGTAGCCCAGATCATACGCAGAACTGATCTGATGAGGAAACTGACTTCCCCACTGAGCCCTGAGTATTTCAGTTTGCACTGTGGGTTCTGCTGCTCTGAGAACTACCACCGTATAACACAGACTCATGACTTTGTGCTTCTCTGGACCCAGTCGGCTCCTAGTGCCGTCTGTGGGACAGGTGCTCGTGACTGTCAGAGTTTCACTGCCTAGATCCAAAGAAGGGTGGGAAATGAGTGTCTAGCCTTTTCAGTTTCTGTAATATGAGGTTGATTCTGCTCCCTCCAAGACTCATAAGATCTTATGATATTATCCCAAATACGGGCAGAGAATTCAGATACTGAGCAGCCAAAAAGAATGACAAATGTCTATTGCATCTGAGTTGAAAATTCCTGCGTATTGGGCAGAATCATAAATGCTGATATGCTGTCAGATTATCAAGTCCTCTAAGTAGCCTAAACATGTATTCTCATTTATCCATGCTCTTGGCCAATTTCCCTCAGAACACACACACACACACACACACACACACACACACCCATATACACACTCTCCAAGAAAACTAAAATCACAAAGATACTTGTTCCTAAACTGTAACTGGGGAGTTGATTTGTCTAAATGCTGAGCTATTCCATGAAAAATAAAAGGTGAATAGATATTAATCATTTGCGGTATTTTTAGTATTATTTCTGTCCATTTTTTTTTTTTTTGCTTGCTGATCACCGTTTTATGTGTCACTTCATGCTAATTTTGACAAATAAATACTGGATTAAATACATTGAATATATTCTTACAATCATATCCCTGGGGAGGCTTTTATTATTGTTGGAACAAAATCAAAATAAATATAGTTAGTTTATGATGCTATAACCTATGCAAAATACAAGGGCATATTTTTATATGGAAAGTTTAAAACATTAAATATAATTAAGCAAGAGTATACTGTTTTAGAACATATAAGCTAGAAGGGTTATAATGTTACATCTGAGTTAGGATGTTGAATAGGTAGCCCATATAAAAAGGAAAACTCAATTATCATTTCCATTTTTCTTTTTTATATATTCACATTAAACACATTCATGTTTTATATGGCGTTAAATGTACTGATTGTGTGTTTTGTTCTGTTCATTAGGGAATATAGCCTCATTCTTCAGTTTAATTATTTCAAGCAAACCAAATAGTTGAAATAAAGCCGATATGCGGCCCTGCCCTAAATTGCTTCTGCTGTGTAGTGCACCAGCACACTCTATTGGCCACGAGGGGTAATGAACGTGGTCTCCAAAGCAACAGTTTAATGTCATCAAACTCTGCTGTTTATCTTAATGACAAGGTATTCTTTTTTGCACTTATTTTACAGAGTAAGCTGAAATTACATGATATTCGTGGATAAATCCAGAATTTTGGTATAGATGGGAATACGAAATGTAAAATTTGTGGCCGCTTTGTGCGTACATACTGTTTGACCCAAGCATCTGAGGGACAGTGGGATGAGAAAATGAGAAATGGTTTCAGATAATGGCTCATCTTGCTAAGCAGAGAGACCAAATCTAAGAAAGTGCCCATTCAACCAACACCTTTTGAGCACCCACTATCTGCAGGACAGGCTGATCATGTGACTACAGAGGCGGTGAAGACATAGGCCTGCCACTGTCTCAGACACAGCATTCTGAAAAATTATTAGGGCCAAAATGTTCATAAAGTGTTTCTGGTACTAAGTAAGCAAAACATGGATACATCTTAAATTTTAAATTAAAAGGCTTAATTTTCAATAATTCCTGGTACTGTGAGGAATTTAAAATTTTGTTCTCAGAAATAAGACAGAGAAGGGGCCCATTATTAAGACCAAGGAGACTGGGGCACCTACGGTTTGTACAATGTCTGCTCATAATTTCCTTTGATATCTTAAGTAAAATATTTCTGGGCTCATCTGTCTATCTATAAATTATAAGTATCACTTGGGATGAAAATAAAATTGACTATTTTAGTGCTTATAACGTGCTGAGTGTTTTTCCCAGGGCTTAGAAGGTGTTATCTCATTTAATCCTCACAGCAACGCTCTTAGATATTACTGTTTTTCCCACTTTGCTGATGGAGGGACTGAGGCTCAAAAAACCTAAACAAGTATATGAAGACCACACAGCTTTTTGTGAGTGAGAGCCAGGGTCACACCCAGGGCTAGTGATACGAGAGTTCTTGCTCTTATCATGCATCAGGGAATATTTCTGTGATAAACCTATTTCCTTAGAGTGTGGGGAAGATAGAGAATGCTTGACAGCAGCTTTTAGGCCTTTAGAATACCAGCAATGTAGATATTAATAGAAAGAGGGCATCTGATTGTCTGTGGCTGAGGACTGGTTATAAGAACCCAAACTGATTGGTTTGTAACCTGTACTCATTTCAGTGATTCTCGAGTAATATGTCAGACCAAGATTTCGGGGATGAGCAATGGATCTATTGTAGTCTATGATAACTACAGTGCTTTTGTCCTCAGTGTTAACTACATGTACAGCATGTTTTGTGCATGTTTTCTTACCCCAAGCATATACCACATTAATATAAACAAAATAGTTGATACCCTGTTTAAAAAATAAAAGGAGGAAAGGTAGTCTAGTAATTACCATAATAACTCAAACAAACTCTAATTCAGCATCAGTACAGAATGAGGTACTCAGGTTCATTAATATTCTTATAAATAAATTCTATATGATTCATGTGCCCATCTATTTAGGCCTTATATTCGTTTAATTTGCTTACTTGTCCTCCATGCGATTGCAAACACACTGAGCGTTTGGATTTTATTCCATGAGTCAGTTATTGACATAACAGAACCAAATGTTAAACGTGGAAATTAAATATCCCATAGTAAAAATAATGGTAATTATTAACATTGCAAAATATATTGCCAAAGAGATGCTTACTCTAAAGCCAAATATGCCAGTTTTAGTAAAAACAAGTTGCTTCCTAATCAGTTGTCATTCTTAATTTGTTGACACTGAAATGATTATGACCTGACATTAATTAGAAATTTATACATATGCATATTTGTAGTAGTATTGTACACATAAGAAATCTCAGTGATAATTTGATTTATAAAACTCATGTTACATTTGTTTCATTAGGCAACTTAGAAAGGTACAAACAGGGACAAAAGGTAGAAAAAATAATGGCAGGAGCTAATATGGTATTATCTTGGAAGATTAAGACAAAACAAATAGCAATAATTTTATTTTGTAACGTCTTTTAGCTGAAATATTAAATATGCCAAACTAGTACTTCCATAATGATGGATAAAGTAATATTTCTATATTTAAATATAAACACAATTATAATTATTCATCCTTGCCTTTAATTCTGAAAAAGGAAAATGTGTGTGTGTGTGTGTGTGTATATATATATGCTATGATTAGACATCTTTAGAGCATACTCTCATATTTTACAGCATATCTGTAAGTTACTCTAAATGGTTCAAATAAAAATCACTTATTATCATCAAAGTACAGATTAAGAGTTGTTCATACCAATCAATAACTATTATCCAAAGAGTGTTAAACTTGGAAGGATCTTAAGACTCACCTATTCTTGGGGAACATTCTTGGTAGCTCCATGGTGCCAAAACATGTCATGGAAATATCAAATTTGAATTAATTAGTCAATTATGTGTTTTTCTCTTTCAGCATTAAAATTAAAGGACTGGTGTAAGTTCATTTATGTCATGCTAAAAAACAACAAATCTAAGTAATCTTTTCTGGCCTTATTTGGGGAGAGCCAGGCATTGCAGGAAATGCAATTAGCTGATTAACACAAAGCCAGGGAAGCAGTTACCTCTGGGGTATAGACAGAGGAAGAGGAAGAGGGACGCATGAGGGGAAGCTTGCAGAGGGCTCTAAAGATACTGGTAATACTTAGTCTATTTATCAATTCAGTGGTGGGCATATAGGTGCTCATTTTACCATAATTTTTTAAATTATACATGTGAGTTAGGTGTCATTCATTCTACGTATGGCATGGTTCACAATAAAAAACTAAAGATTAAAGTGATTTTTGAAATTTCTGGATGAGCTTATTTTGTCATCCTACATATACTTTTGTTAGTTTATCTATTTAGTTTATCTAGTTAGTTAATAATTACAGTGTTAAATTTTTTGTTTTGTTTTTCTTTTCTTTTTTTTCTTTTTTGTGAAACAAGGTCACACTCTGGAGCCTGGGCTGGAGTGCCATGGCATCATCATAGCTCACTATAGCCTCCAATTCCTGGGCTTAAGCAATCCTCCTGCCTCAGCCACCTGAGTAGCTGGGACTACAAGTGTACACGACATGCCCAGCTACTTTTTCTATTTTTAGTAGAGATGGGATCACCCTCTTGCTCAGGCTGGTATTGAACTTCTGGGTTCAAGCAATCCTCTCACCTCAGCCTTCCATAGTGCTAAGATTACAGGCGTGAACCACCGCGCCTGGCCATATTTTATATTTTTCTTGATACAATGAAATACCTTAAGTCTATTGATTTTTTAGCCCTTAATATTTTTTATTAGAATTAAATTCTGCTTCAAGTAAAAGAAAAAAAAACCCCAAAGAACAGTGGATTAAAAACATAGAAGTTTATTTTTCTCACATTAAAAAATGTCTTACAGGCACGCTATCCAGGGGTGATGTGATAGCAGTGTTCAAAAAATGCCTCAGGGACCCAGGCTTTTTCCAGCTTTCTATACCGCTAATCCTAGTGGATTATGGCCTTCCCACTCATAGTAGGAGGTGGTGTTTCAGTATCCCATCCAGGTTCTAAGCGGTGGATAAAATGAACAGGATAAGAAGAAAGGGGAAGCTGCAATGTTTCTAGTCACATCCCATGAGCCAGATTTCAATCACAAAGCCACACCTTTCTACAAGAGAGGCCAGGAAACGAAGTCTTCATTCTGGGGTGTCATGTGCCCCGCTAAACACCGTATTACTGTGAAAGAAGAGAAACTATACTGAAAAATGCTGAGTGAGCTGAGAATAAGGGGCAATATTAATCAAAAGAAATAATGCCTCTCTGATGATTGCATTTATGTATTTTTAAAAACCTTGTTTCCTTTAAAGTTTATCAAATTAGAAACTTCCTCTGTTGATCTATGTCTCCTATCCTTTTACTCAAATTCACAGACTGAACATGTTTTTAAAGGCAACTCAGTATACCCTGTTTCCCAAAATAATTATATTTTAAAATAATAAATTAAAAGGAAAATTAAAAATAAAATCAATGTGTTGTCAACTTTGCTAAATTATTAATTCTATAAATTAAAGACTAATACTTTTATGAATATGATTGCCACTGTTTTCTATCATTGATTTGTTAGCTATATTGAGTATTTTATTGGAGATTCTTCATAGATATTGGCCAAATGAAAGCAAAGTTAAATATAAAAATACTAAACTTAAGTCAGGAGTGAAATTTTTTCTATATTATCATAATTTGATTTTAATAATGCAAGAAAAATAAAATTCCTATAATTCATATTTTTTCAATAACTTATCTAAAACAGCACATCAGAATATTAATTCTAGAATTTTTCAAAAAACTTTGTTTTCTCTCATCCATTTACATACCTGAGCCATAATTATAAAACATTTTTTAAATATTCATTTAATAGAATGTACTTCTTGTTCAGTTTATTTATAACAATTTAATGCATTATCTTTTAAGTAAACAACCAAGGAAAAATGTAGACTCATCCTTTCTGGATCAAATTTTCTGTTTTACAAATAATAAGTTTTAAATTTTCTCACCGACATCAACAAATTAAAGTACTATGTATAATGTATAATATTTGATAGTCAAATCAGAAAAAAAAAAACAGTGGAGAGAAGAGAAGCTTAAGAAACAAAAGTATAATAGGTATGTATTTGCTTTCAGGAATTGCTATACCTGGCTTTTCCATACACTCACACCTCTTTGATATTAACACAGAGAAAAATTTCTTAGGTGTAAGTAGAAGACAGGATGATACAGGAAGTTTCTCGAACATGAAGTGTTCCCATACAAGCTGAATCAGCAAATGTTTTATTGACAGATCTTAAAACTTGCTCAGAAAGTCCTGAAGCTGAATTCCGCATCAACCCCAGCACCTGCTTGGAGAGTCCTGGTCTGGTGTCTTGAGTCTTTCATTCTGATAAAGGGGATTCTTGATTTGTGTTCAGCTTCATGGCAGATTCAGCACAAAGAAAGAAGCTGCTTATCCAAGCATAGTTAGAGGAAAAAACAACTTTTGTGTGTGTCTTTACTTTCCGTTCTTTTCTCTATTGTATTATTTCAGATTACCTCCTCAGGCTTAGGTAAGCCTCTACCAAAGAGGTTTGGGGGGTTACAACTTGGAAAGTTTGTCCACAGCCCAACGTGGTGACAAAGCCTGCTCTGCACTTGGCGGGGTAGTTATAAATAACAATGATTTAAAGGTAGGGCCATTGAGTGAGGTAGGTGGGGTTCAAATGCTAGCTCCGCTCCTTAGCAGCCTTGTGAACTTGGGAAGTTAACTGACCTTTCAGTGCTCAGTCAATCATTTGTATCATGGGTATGATTATAGGATGATGTATAAAAACATGTAATATTTGTAAAGTGCCTTGCATGTATCAAGTGCTCAAAAATATGTGTCATCATGTATTTTACATTACACAAATGTATAAATATATGCATTAAGGTGTCATTTTAAGAAGGGAATGGGGTAGAGGCATTGGAAATTAAAATTGTCCGATGCCAAAATACTAAGAAGGAGGAAGAGAGTGATGGACCTGCCAATCAAAGTTTTGAAAACTGTTGCGATGTTATTGTACCATTCACTCTTTGCTCCACCCTTGATGATTCTGGCCGCCAAATCTGAGTTGTGATCCTAGGTCTATGTATAATTTTTAGTTTTCCAAGTAATGATACATCGCCGAACTGGGGAATGCCTGGATCACAATATCTTCATCATTGGTCAGTATTCTGATTCTAACCCACCTATTCAACTTTCTCTTTCTCCACCACCCTCCCTCTCATCCAGCTGCTTATTGTTCCCTAAATACGCAGTGCTTTGTTTCCCATATCTGTGAGTTTCTATGAGCTACTACTGCTACTTAAATATCCTTCCCCAGACTGTCTCTTCCACTGGTGAAGACTTGCTCCTGTTTTAATACCCAGCTTGACCATTATGCCCTCTCCATGATGGACAAGATCAGTGAATGTCTCCCTGTGACTGCTGCAGCCCCTATCCCACCTCAGTGCCAGTCTTCCATCCTCTGAAGGTCACTATGAGACTGTGAGCTCTTTGATGGCAGAAGTTTACTCATGTTGTTTTCTCCAGTGCCTAGCACACAGCTAATACATAGTAGGTATGACCATGACTGAATAAACTCAAGTTGCTCACAGAAGCCTGAGGCATATACAAATACCTTTGTATGAAGTCTAGACCATGAGAGTAAAATGCTAAGACAAAATGTTACAGAATCTCAGAAGAAAGATCAATGAACGTTGCTTCATCAGCACACAATGAAATAGCAAGATTTTTCTTGTGTACAGACACTATTATATCCTGTAAAGGAACAGGAAGAAGATGAGATATGATTCTTGCCTCACTAAATCTGCAATCAAATCAGGAAGGCAAGACCAGTAATGTTCAATTAAGGGATAAAATTAAGAGGTTTACAGAAGTCTAGAGATAAGGAAATCATATAAAGCTAAATTAGCATTAGCAGAGATAACTTTCTTCGGTAGGTGAGACTAGCTTTTGATATCAAAAAAGACAGTGTTTGTACAGAGTAGGGGAAAAAACAGATGGTTTTCTAGAAGTGCGAAGTAACGGGAGGAGGAGGGAGGCTGGTGTGTTAGGAAACTGCTGAAACAGAGCCCAGATTGCATGTTAGGAAGTAGTGGGAAATAATGGGAGATCAGTAGGTCGAGCCAGATTATAATGAAGCTTTTAAAGTTACCAACTGCTAACGAAAGTTTGAGATTTTTATGGTAACTGAAGCAAATGATTGACTGATGAAGGGGAAAAAAAATTGTGTTGATTAAATGTTGACCATTATAATTTTCAGTGCAACAGCTGCTACTGAAATTGCAGTAATTCAAAATGAAAAATAGACACTGTTGTTCTAAAATAGCTTGGACTATTTGGAACTCTGTAGCCTGAGTTTACGCTATGTGGTTTTGCTAAGAACATGATGGGGTGCAGGTTCCTTTTTATTTTTTTTCCCCCATTTTATCATAATGACTTGTTCTAAGGATGGAGAATTCAAACTGAGCGACAATTTCACAGCCAGAGTTGGAGTGTGGGTTGTAGAAAGTTGTAGAAGCACTTTCCAAAGATGTGAAAACTCCTCCCGACTACCTAATTACAATTTCTAACTGGAATGATATTTGAAATGCACAAATTGCTCAAATTATTTATCTGACTATTAAAATCTATTTATTATCAACTCATAATTTATATTGTTTTGTTTAATCACAGTTATTTTCCTAAAAAAATTAAGCCCTGAAGTTTGACGGTATATTTTCCCCTCAAGACAAATATTGACAAAACTAACCACTTTATGCAAACTACTGAGGTAGGGGTAAACCAGAAATATAATTTACAGTTAATCTTATGGTTCTTTGTTGTGTACCACCCTAAACAATTTATTTCAAGGGCATCATTTTAGCTTCTTTTGGATTAGTGATATCTGTAATATCAAATCAAGTTGCAGTCCAACCTTAATATACTATGCATTCGTGTTCATTATTAACTCGTCACCTCTCTGTATCCTTAATGGCTACTTTGTCATATCAAGAAATTTGGACATCATCTTATGGTAGGCATTTAAAAACAGGGAGATACTGGGAAAACCTCAAGCTGTATTTTCGAGCAATAATGCTGGTAGCAATAGGAGCATGCTTTAGAGGGCAAGGGAAGAGATTTGAAGGCAAAGGGACCAGTAATGAGACAAATAGTTAGGAGGAACAGATTGTGTGGGGAATAATAGAAGAAACAGATTGAGGAAGCATATTAGGGGTTGAATGGAGCTTATTATTAGACAGGTAAAATTGTAAAATGACCTCTCTGTGTCACAGCCCCAGACATGCTTAGCTAAGTTGAAAATGGAGCTGTGGGCACAGTACGAAGAGAATGGCAGGGGCTCCGCAGAGTAGCAGGTTGCTATAGCAACAGTATCCTGTCATGTACAAATGCAGCTTTTTGTCTCTACCAGTGGCCAATAGAGGTTTTCACTCGGCCAAAAACATGTTAGCATTGCGGACCAACTGGTTTTTGTGATGGAAAAGTGATCATCAAGTGGATACCATAAACATGGGTAAGGCATGAACGAAAGCAGGACCCCATGTGTTCGAATGTTTATGGTACTGAAATGAGACAGTATTTCTATAAAGGCACATTCCTTAACCCTCCTAATCTAGGCAATACAGTTGCCTAACATTTCTGTGGTTCATACGCCTCATCTGGAAGACAGAAGAATAACCATACCTATCTGGTCAACTTGTATTTTGCTCAGGAAGTACATGGCACATATTATGTAAAATGTAAATGTTAGCCGTTATTATCACGGTCATCATCATCATCACATAAGTAGGTGCATAATGTAGTGGTTGAGAGCATGAACTCTGGAAACAGAATGTCTGTTGTTTCTGGTTTTTTTAAATATAGTACTTTTTAGCTGTGTGAATGTGGGCAAATTATTAATATTTAACCTCTCTGTGATTCAGTTTTTTCACCTACAAAATGGGGAATAATTGTACCTACCTTTTACATTTCCATAATAGCTGTCCCTTTTTAGTAGCCTTTTAAATCTAAATTTGCTTTCATACTTCCCATGGTTCCAAATTTAGAGAAAGCAAAAGGAAGGTAAAAAAGATTAAACTAAAATTCATTGCATTTCTACTTATTTCCAGGCCTTCTCAGAAGTATTATCTTATTTAATTGTCACAAAACTGCATGAGACAAGCGTTTCAGATGAGAAAAGAGATTCAGACAATTGGAATAATCCAAGTTCCAACAGGTGATAAAGGTTAAAACCAGGATTTAAAACCACATATCATTGATTCTTAGATTAATATTTTTAAATTATCATTGCACGGTATTTCTTAGGTAATTTTACCATAAATAATATTCATTTAAAATACTATAATTATTGATTATGATAACATAGTAAATATTTTATTCTCATAAAACCTTATATTTTTAGCTAACATTTTTTCTATGCATTGTAATATATACCAAATTATCAACATACAACATAACTCCAGGGTGAGGTATTGTGTTCTGCTAAAGAGACAAGCCCAGTGGTTCATTTCTGGTTGGTTGGCTGATTAATGATGGGTTCAATAGAGAATGTGTCTTAACCCATCACTTTAAGAGCCTACTGAAATATTTAAACATAGCTAATTTCTATCATAACAATATCATTTGCTTTTCTCAAACTTCAGTACACTAATTCTTTATCTTATAAAAATCATTTGGAGCATTTTGCATGTAATAGTTTTATTGAGCTTTGAGATGATGGTGGATTCCTTTAGGCAAAGGAAATTGTAATGCCTATTAGAGGTGTTTTTAAAGAAGGTTTTTATACCCCAGACTTATGAATTCATCATATATAATGCTAATATGTAGACGCTGCCATGGACTTAAGATGAGTGAACTATTTGAGATACACAAAATCCATGATTGCATTTTCCATTCTCACCAAATTTAGACTTAATACAAATGACTTCATCTGTTATTTTCTAGTTAATTTTCAGTTCAGCATTTTGTCAAATCTTATTTATAGCTAGCATATCCAACTGCACAGAAGCAGTGATTTCCTTCATCAAAGTTTAAGGGAAAACAGAGACGCATTCTCAGATAGCAAGGAAGGAAAACAATTATTGCTATTAATAACTCCTCAAGCACTAAGGAGAAAATGGAAATGAATTTACACAGGGAAGAAAAGGAGAAATGAGGGTCTTTCTTGTTACTGCTATGTATTAGTTACAAAGCAATCCAATGAATTAGAACAGTACCTGTAACTCACTGTCTATATTCATAGACAGTATATATACAAGAATGCCATAGTGTGTTTTCCTTTTACATGTTCAAGAAAATTATCATTTCCAAAGCCTAACTTTTAGAATATCCATCTGAGATGATTTCCACCTAAAAATTCATTAGTAGGTAGTTGTTATTTTCTGTTTATATTATGTGAATATACTCTTAAAATGGGAGTAATGTATTCATGAATTGTTTTCAACAAGTCAAAACAACAAAACCTCAAAGGTAATTAACTTTTTAAACTCATCTAAACAAACGCATTATTCAGTGTACACCTGTTTATGTTTCACCTATCATTCTGGAAAACCACAGCCTCTCTCAGTCTCCATAAAAATAACCCACACCTCAATTTAATATTTGTGCCTTTTGAAACATAATAGAAAAAGTAATC
This sequence comes from Lepilemur ruficaudatus, assembly GCA_963574885.1. Classification (NCBI taxonomy): domain Eukaryota; kingdom Metazoa; phylum Chordata; class Mammalia; order Primates; family Lepilemuridae; genus Lepilemur; species Lepilemur ruficaudatus. Next base: position 18,994 of record CAUYRT010088206.1, read on the forward strand.
CCTAGCAAATTCATGGTTAGGTATTATTTTATGATATGAAATGTCATCAAATTTTTGATACTGAAAACTTTTCTTAAAAATGACGGCTTCAAGAAATGGTTTTAGAAAACTCAGAGTGAGTCCAGTGTTACGTGTGTCTCAAATAGGAAAAGATTAAAATATTTATAGAAACAGGGAGGAAAGGCTGAAATGTAGTTGAAAAATTCAGCATGAAGAACAGAAGCTGTGTGTCTTCGACCATGACTTAGTATATTTTTCTTGAAGGGAAATATGCCACAGGGGGGATTTAAATTTGTTGTAAGGTGAAATATTTTTGACAAAATGAACGGTGAGTGTACAAGGCATTTTCCATTTCCCCCTCCATATTTACATTCTATTCTCCATCCTGCTCTGTGCCCTGGGAGGAGGAACTCCATGAGCCGCACAGGCTCTCTCTGACTTCAGGTTGCATTTGGCCTGTGGAAAGCAATATCTACATGAGGGAGGAGAATGAGACCTGAGTTTTTATCCCCCTGCCAACCCTCGCCAGGCTGCAGGTTGGCAGTGGTCACTTTACCAAAGTCCAGATCACCCGGTCGGCATCCCTCCTCTATGACCACGTCTACATCTAAAGCAACAGCATTTCTTTCTGGGTTCCAAGACCCACTCTCCTTCAGATCTAAGCTGGTAAGAGCTTCCTGCTATTGCTAGTCCTGAGGTGTGTCATCCCTTGCTGGTTTCCTTAGCCCAGCCCACACCTTTGTAAATGGTTCCTTCCTTAAATTATCCTTAATTACCCCATTTAAGTGTGCCATCTCCCTTGCTGACAAATACATCCTCAAGCAAATCAATAAATTCCCAGTATTATCTTCTAAGTCTCTTCCTGGAGTTGTTAAAGAAATTAAAATGTCTTTAAAGCAATGTAAATGTCTTTGCAGGCACATAGATAATAGACAACTTCATTGGCTTAGGTACAGCTGGTAAATCAATGATAATTTAACATTTAATTTAAAGTTTAAGGTTTAATGTTTTCCTCATGGGAGTAGAAATGTGTTTTACAACTAGGTATCTAATTATGTCAAAATAAGCAAACTTAGGCGATTTTATGGAACATCAGTGAGGAAATGATGAGATTCTCTTGTGGTTTGCTTTTTTGATCAGATATAATTCCCTACTCTTACGTATTTAAATAAATATAATCTGACCTCCTATTTTTTCCTGAGTTTTAAACATGTTATTTACCAACATGTTGTTGTTTAAGCAAAGGCGGTATTTTATACTGACGGAAATATATTTGTGTCTTTCATCAGTATGTAGATATTCTCATAGGAATCAAAGAATGTTTTGGTTTTCAGACCCATAATAGCAAAGCCTCAGACATAATCAAACAGGCAAGCTCTAGGGATGACAGAAATTCTCATACTCAGTCCATTTTTAAAATTTAAGATATTTATATTTCCCACCTCTCCCAACTGCTCAATATCCATTTACCACATCAAAGCATAGTTGCTGAATCAATCAAGTTCAAAACAGATGAACTGGGAGTATTGGGTAGTGGTTGTGAATTCCTTGGTTCCCTCATTATAGTTTAGTTACACCCTTAAAGTGCTGATAAAAAAAAAAAAAGAATCTTCAAGACTGCCTCAGAGTCTGAAACTTCCAGAGCCAGAGAGCCTTCAGAAATGAGAATATTCGGACTACTTTGACAGAGTGGATTTTTGAATGTGGCAAGA
>CAUYRT010088215.1:0-51919 GCA_963574885.1 Lepilemur ruficaudatus
GTTTAATAACTCCCTGCCTGTTGTAGTTCCTCCAAAGACAACTCCAGGAGCTCTCCCGTGTGGCCGTAAACCAGCTCTTGTTACACCCATATTTCCCTATACCCACTGTTCCCCCATAGCCTTAAAACAGCCTCAAGGGCCCCAGTATGCCCCCATTCAGCTTGAAGGAGTCAGAGAGAGTTGTTGACCCTTTTTTGTAACCAAAGAGGCTGGAATGTAAGGCTGGCGGGCGGGATCCTCCTGGGGGCTTGCACATCCCCCCATCCCCACATCCTGAACTCCGCCACGTGGTTCCAACGGGCGCTTCCTCACAGAGGAACCACCCACTGAGGCTGCTTCCTGGCGGAAGAACCACCCGCTGGGGGATGCTTCCTGTTTTGAAGTGGAGATCCAGCCCAGCTGTCACTCTGGATCGGCTCCGCGTCAAGACGGCCCCTATATAACCCACCTCCCCGGTCCACATGGTGGGACTTCTTGGGCCCCTTTCCCCGGGACCCTTGAACCTCGCCCAGGAGCGCTCTACTAAATAAAAGCTACCTTTGGTTAGCACAGTTGGCCTCCTCTTCCTTTTATTTCAAACCTTACACTTACTTTTTCTGCAAATATAGCTTATGTAGTTATATAAAAATAACCTTTTACAAGAGCTATTCCATTTCAAGTAGCAATGTTTAGAGTATTTAAGTAAACCTGATTTATGGGTCCTTTTCAAACATTAATCAGAAGTTCAAAAAACTATGTCTTGAAAATGTTGCTCTCTTCAGTGTGTTACAATATTAGCCCAAGCTCAAGTAGAACAACTGTAGCGAATGACAAAGAGGAAATTTAGTTTTCACAGTAACATGTTTAGTGACAATGCCCTCAATTATTCTTACCATCTTGCCAAATTGCTATATCCCAAATCTAGCTGGAATTTGCTCTCCAGTGCCAAATTATTTGTTGACTCATCTCCTATGCTTGTTCAGGCAACAGACAGGAAAAATGTCTGTGTGATGAAAGTGCATTCATTTTGTTTTCCCAATGTGAGTTTTATTGTTTCCTCTCCTTTTGTCTGACAAAGGCATATCATCACCTATGTTGATCAAACCAATATCAGCACCACTATGAATACTGAGTGGGCACAATTCCACACCCAGATAGATGCCAGTAGTGACACAACTTTAGGCAAGATGAGGGCTGAATAATCTTCCAATGCCTCCTCGAGCTTTTTGTTAATTCCTGTGTTTTTCTGTGCCAGATAACTGGCAAATAGAGGGTTAACAATGAGCCTCTGCCAAATCAAATATTACTAGGAATGTTCCATTTTAAATCAGCAATTGGTTTGAGAAAAGCAAAGTGAAAACATACCTTGGCCCAGATTGTAGCATTGGCCATTATCTAACGAATACAGTCAAATTTCAATTATTCAAATGGAATTAATTTAAATAAACTGATGATCAGATAAGAGGGTAAATAAAAAGCATTTCATGTAAATATTCATGTCTTGCAAAGTAACTTAATTTAAATGGTTTGGGGTAAGAGCTGGAACCCATTCTACTAAGCGAAGTAGCACAAGAATGGAAAAACAAACACCACGTGTACTCACCATGGAATTGGTTTTAACTGATCAACACTTAAGTGCACATATAGTAATAACATTCATCGGGTGTCGGGCAGATGTGAGGGAGGGAGGAAAGGATGGTATATACACACACAATGGGTGCGGTGTGCACCCGTCAGGGGATGGACATGCTTGAAGCTCTGACTCGGGTGGGACAAAGGCAATATACGTAACCTAAACATTTGTACCCCCGTAATACACTGAAATAAAAAAAATTAAAAATAAAGACTCTGATGAAGTTCAAATGTAGATTTCAGTTCAAAAGAAGAGAGAAAATGTTTTAAACTGCATTTGTATCATGTGTTCCAGGCATTTTCTTCTGCAGTAAATTGAGGTGGTTGGAGTCTTTAGGGAAATGTGAGGATTAATACCTTCTCATCTGCTGTTGCACTTTAAGATGAATATCAAAAATGTTATATAGTGATGAAAAGTATTCTTGTGAGTAAAATATCCAATGTCACTTTAAGATTTGCAGTTCTCTGCACATTTCATGCAAATAAATTTTAATTTTTCAATAAGAAGTCAACTATTTAAACTGATGCTGAAGCACATTGATCGACCTAATTAGATATAAAACCCGGTGACTAAAGTCACCAAGAGTATATGATCTCATGCCCTAGGTAACACATTCAGTGTTTTTATTATTATTGTATGATAATTCCCCCAGCCTTTTCTGTGAGGAACTCTCTCTGGACTAAGTAATTGGTAGTTTCTCATGCATGTTTTAATAGTCTTCAGAAAAAAGGTTTCTGAACAAATGCCATCTACTATGGAATACTATTTGAACTGCATTTATTTCTACAACAGATTTCCCTAGTTGGCCAATTAATTGCAAGGTATAAAGGTCTTTTTAAAGTCACTTGGAAAAAAAAAAAGGACAACAGTTATGGTTCATTGTTCCCATCTTGAACAGACTCTAATACTGCAAGTAGCATATATCATAAATACCTTTTTAATATTGTTAGGACAATATATAAATATATACAGACTGTTCAAAATTGTCATTGAATACATGGTATGGACTTTGATTTTATTCTTAACAGTTTTGTGTTTGGACAACAAAAAACAAAATTTGTCCATAAGCTCTTTGACCATTGTTTAAGAGAATTTTTAAACCTATAGAACATCCTTGAACAATTACCACAATCAGTACTGAAGTATTTAAATTTGAGTAATTAAAGAAATAGGATCACAATGCAGTGGAGATTAAATTAATTTCTCCTTTGTGTGTGTCTGTTCTTGGAACCAGATAATCAATTTTTTTTTTAACCTTAAGAGCTTGTTTCGAAGTTCTAGCAGGGGGGCATAGCTTCTGTAAGTCCTTGACTGAAGAACAGTTTTCAAATTTTCATAACAATTTTTGGAACCTAGGTTCCAGACTACATATATTTTTAAGATAAATCTTAAAAATGACTGACACATATTTACTAGTCATTTAGCCTCTATTTAACTGATCACAAACAAGATAATGATTTTCTCTTAAACAAAGTAAATTAATTACAGACATTGTATCACCATGACAGGATGTAAAATATCCTAGGGTATGCATATTTCAGGATCCTCCTGATTTGGTCATCTGGATCCAGAGCTAAATTAGAATATATCTATATGAAGCAGAGAAATCCCAGAATGACAATAGGGATATATGATGGGAATTACAAGTTAGGGCATTTTCTGGACTTGATGTTATTACATATTCCCAAGATCAGAGAACCCACATAGAATGCATGGCTTGTGGTAGGCACTTGAGACATATTTTATGAATTAATAAATGGGCAAACTACACATAAGTTTTAATCACAATTATATATTTGGCACACATCTACATAATACATGCTTCCTTCAAGCTTAGCCTTTTTTACAAACCAGTCATTGCATGTAGCCATCTAGGTGGATTCTCATGTAAGTCACTGGTTATGAGAAACATTACTATATTTTAGGTTGATATTTGCTTTCCAGCTAGTCTTTTCATTTTCAAGAGTTATCAGCTAGCAAGTCTATTTATCAGAAAGGCACTTTTTGCATTTTAGAAATGACTCTAACCCCCTAAGTAGTGTTTGAAATTTGTAAAAAGTCTCCCTAGGGCTCCAGCTGATATTTGCCCTGGCCAGGAGAACTGGGCCTTTTTCCTTTGGGCTCACTGCTGATAATACTGATGTGGACCTCTCACTTCATTAGCTTTGATAAGGGCATTATTTTCCCCACTGCTTGTGAGAAACAAGACTATAGAGATTCTTTAGAGCAGTAGGAACTCTGCCCTTATCACACACAAAAAATAGTGAATTTCGGCTCCCATATAGCCTTACATTGGAAAGCATATTAATCATAAATGCACATTGTGAAGAAACTCGGTCCTACATCTTTAAAAATAATTTTGATTGGTTTGGTGTATGTCTGAAAAATAGGTTTGAAATAGCTGCAAAAAGTAGTTGCAAGGAAAAAGACAGGACTATGCAGAAGATAATGAGGCTAGAAAATAGTGCTCTTGATAGGACAAATAATACATGGCCCAGAGGCAGTTTGATATAGTAACTACTATTACTACTAATAATAATGGCTATTATATAGCACTTATGTACCAGACTCTAAGTGCTTTATATATTATAACTAATTTAACCTTCACAGTAATCTCATTAAGTTGCTATTGTCATTAACCCCATATTATAGATGAGGAAACTGAGGCACAGAAAGGTTGAATAATTTGCCCTTGTTCAAAGAGCTAGTAAGTAACACAACCAGTATTTGAACTCAGGCAGGGAGGTTCAAGAGTGTACTTAATTTAAGCCCCAGCTTTGCCAATTAGCATTTGTGTGCCACTAAGCATGTCACTTAAACTCTTGGGCCCTCAGTTTTCTCAACAATTAAGTGAGGGTGAAGAATGCCTATCGCACAGGGTATTTATGGGTTAATAATTGTAAATCATAATAATAGTAGATATTTATTGAGCATGAAGTTCATGATCTCCACTCTTGGAAAAGTAGTTATGAGGGCTTTATAGTCAGGCTCTACTACTTACTTGTTATGTGATGTTGGGAAAGTACTTTACATGTCTGGTTCTCAGTATTCTCATCTGTAAAATAGGGGAACATATTTCCACATCTTCAAAATAAAGATGCTAATAGCTATTTATTAGAGTGGTCATGAAAATCAAATGAGATAATACATAATTATTTAGTATGATGCCTGGCACATAATAAGCATTCAATAAATTATAAGAATAATATATGGAAATGTTTAATCAGCAAGAAACTTCTTAGAGGACTCTAGCTAAAACAAACACAAAAACAAGCAGTCAATATTATTGTATCATGCCAGTTTCTCACTGACTGGGAAGGTAAAGTAACTGAATAGCAACTCTATGCTATAAGTGTTAACTTGAGAGAAAGGCCCAAAGAAGGACATATATTCTATGTTGCTGTGGCTTGAATAGTTCTACTTAGATACTTAGCAGACTTAGAGACTTAGGAGCCAAGCACCATCACTATTAGAGACTCTGTTGACCCAATTGCTCAGGTTCAAATTTATTGGGCATTTTAGTAACAAAGGAGGCAAAACAATAGCTTGGGGCCTGGTTAAGATTGTGGACCTCTGCACCTAAATGTACTTTCGGAAGACATTATAAATTTGAACTAGAAGTATACAAGTCTCACTCTAATCAGTAGCCAATGAAAGAAAGTGTGTTTAAAAATTAGAAATCCTTATTCTAATTCTAATATTCTAATTATGCTAAATTATTTTAGCATAATAATTAAATTGTGTACCTCAAATTGATAGATTTTATGATATGTAAACTATACTTCAATGAAGTTGTTTAAAAACAAATTTATTTCTGTGAAGAATGTCATTGGCTTTTTGATACAGATTACATTGAATCTGTAGATCATTTCTGACAATATGGTCATTTGCACTTCACAGAAACAGAAAAAAAAATTTTTTAATTCATGTGGAACCACAGAAGATTTTAAATTGCCAGAGCCATCATGAGCAAAAAGAACAAAGCTGAAGGAATCCTACTACTTAACTTCAATATACTACAAAGCTGTAGTAACCAAAACAGCATGGTACTGGCATACAAACAGACATATAGACCTATGTAACAAAATAGAGAACCCAGAAATAAATCCACATATTTACAGCCAACTGATTTTCAACACAGGTGTCACGAACATTCACTGAGGAAAGGACAGACTCTTCAATAAACAGTGGTGAAAAGATTGGATATCCGTATGCAAAAGAATGAAACTAGACCCCCACAGCTTACAATATGCAAATTTCAACTCAAAATGGATAAAAGATTTAAATGTAAGACCGAAAACTCTGGTACTACTAGAAGAAAACATAGAAGAAACATCTTAGGATATGGGTCTGGGCAAAGATTTTATAGACAAGACCTCAAAAGCAAAGGCAACAAAAGCAGAAATAGACAAATGGGATTATATCAAGCTAAAAATCTTCTGCACAGCAAAGAAAACAATCAATATAGCAAAGAGACAACCTGCAGAGTGTGAGAAACTATTTACAAATTATTCATCCTACAAAGGATTAATATCCATGATACACAAGGAATTGAAACAACTCAACAGCAAAAACCAAATAATCTGATTTAAAAATGGGCAAATGAGCTGAATAGACATCACTCAAAAGAAGACATACAAATGGCCAACAGGTATATGAAAAAATATTCAACATCAATAATCATCAGGGAAATGCAAATCACAACCATATGAGATATCATTTCACCTCAGTTATTAATAGAATAGCTATTGTCAGAAAGACAAAAAATTAACAAAGTGCTGGCAAGGATGTGGAAAAAGGGAAACTCTAATACATTGTTGGTGAGAATGTAAATTAGTACATCCATTATGTAAAAATGTGTGGAAGGTCGTCAGAAAACTAAAAATATAACTACTATAAGATGCAGTAATCTTACTACTGAGTACATATCCAAAGAAATGGAAATTATTATGTAGAAGAGATATCTGCATGGCTATGTTTATTGCAGCACCATTCACAGTAGCCAAAATAGGAAATCAACCTAAGTATCCATCAACAGATGAATGGATAAAGAAAATGTGGTATATATACACACTGGAATACTATTCAACCATAAAAAGGAATGAAATCCTGTCATTCTTGGCAATATGAGATAATGATGAGCTTGGAAGACATTATGTGAAGTGAAATAAGCCAGACACAGAAAGATAAATATCACATGCTCTCACTCATATGTGGAAGGTAAAAAAGTGGATCTCATAAAAGTGGAGAATAGGATAGTGGTTATTAGAGGTTAGGAAAGGTCAAAGGGAGTGGGGATAGGGAAGTATTGGTCTATGCATACAAAATTATAGCTACATAGAGGGAATAAATTCTAGTGTTCTATAGCACTGTAGGGTGACTATAATTAACAACCATTTATTATATATTTTCCAATAGCTAGAAAAGCAGGTTTTGAATGTTCTCAACACAAAGAAATAATAAACGTCTGCAGTGATAAATATACTTATTACCCTGATTTGATCATTGTACATTGCATAAATGCATCAAAATATCACACTGTACCCCGCAAACATGTACAATTATTATGCATCAATTAAAAATAATAACACCAAAAAAGATGTCACCTGGGTTTATTTATAAAACTGTAATGAAAGTAGAAACTGAGGTTTTATTTTATTTGATAGAAGATTACTTTTATGATAGGAGGAGTGAATATTTAAGTATATCTTAGTTCTTTGGGAACTGAAAATATCTACCTTGGGATACAGTGCATCAAATGAAAATGTTACATAGTTAGAAAGCTATAATAGGCACCTATGAAAGTGCTAAAAAACTCTCAAAAAGAATTTAGGAAAAGAAAATATAGGAGAGACTCAAATAATGTCAAAAAACATGTTTAAAGTAACTTCTCAGAATTAATACCTACTTGTTACATCATATTTAAAGGAAGGAGAATAGAGAATTAAAACTTATTAAGCTGCCAATATGTGCCGATCACTCTACTACATGTTTTACCTTAAGTTGTCCCATTTTATACTCACAACACCCTACATGGTGAGCATCATTGCCTCCATTTTACAAATGAGGAAATAAGGATGAGAGGTTGAGTTACTTACCTAAGGTTAAGTATTAATAGTAACTGGTGACAAATTCAGGTCTTTCAAAAACAACATGACAGAGTGAAAGGAACTTGAACTCTGAAGTCATTGTAAATTTTGTCTAACAGAGAGTTGTCTTTCAAAATTCTGCTGATATATTTTATGATAAGGAATATTTTGGCAGAAAGCTTCTAAGACTACAAGACATTGAGTAACACTACCTGGCAATAACCAGTGAAGCACTAAAATGTCATGGTCTATCATTACTGAAAAATTTCAAAGGGCCGAGAAATCCCTTTAAATTAGAGCATCAGGTAAAATTTTATGGAGAAAAGTGGAGACATACAAGAACACACTCTACCTGGAAGACACTATAAGGACAATGACATTGCAGTGAAAGTTCCTATGATATGGTTTAAATACCAGGTCCTTACTGGTACACACCAGTACACACCATCTGAAACAACTACACAAAATCACTTTAGAAAACAAATCAGTTGACTTTCACTTCTCTTTATCGCTGCCACATGTCAATCTACATTCAGTAGCATTGTTGACCTTTTACCTCTTGGTTCTTTTTGTTTCTCTTAATAATCTGTTTTCAAATTTTTGTTATAAAAATGTTCAAACATATAAAAATACAAAGCATTGTACAGCGACCATTCATATACTCAACTCTCAGAATCAACAATATTCAAGATTTTGCCATGTCTACTTTATCTAGTCTCTTTTCCTTTTTTGATGAACAATTTTTAAAGATCTATTGATGGTACACTAGGATTAGAATGGAATAAATATCCTTATTTATAATCCATGTGTTATATATTTTCTACATAGTCTATATTTACAATACATATTATATAATGATGTAATAAATATTTTAAAAACCTGATCTTTTCCCATTCAAGAAGTAATTTAATCAAAATATGCCTCAAAAAAAATATGCCTCAAATCTCAAATGTCCTTCATTTGTCCCATATTAGTCACTGTTAGGGCACAATTTACTCCTCTTATCACATTTTTATTCTGGTTTCTTAACACTCCCATGGAGTTCTTACACCACATACTATATAAACCTGATCCCTCTATACAGTCTTTAATAGTGACAGTCTATTAGTTTTCCCTCCAAAACCAATCTCCCTTTCTTTGATATGTCTATAGCCTCCAAGCTTGAGACTACATTTCCTGGTTTCCCTTACCCCTAGGTAGAATAAATATAAGTCAATGGGGTATGAATGGAAGTAAATGTTTGCAACAGCTGGGTCATCTTCACTTGAAAGCCATGCTTCTTTCTTTGGACTTTGTTTTCTTTGCCTCTTTCTGCATACTGGAATAGGACATGGAAGCAACCCAGCTTTGATGATGCAGATGTGGACAATACCCTAAAGGATGGTCAAGCAGAGAGATGGAAGGAATTTTGACCGTGAATGACTGTGGGGCAGAGTTGAAAATCCCTCAGAGACCTATAGGACCATTATGGGAGAGAAAAGTAAACTCAATAAATAAATGACTTAAATAACTTATTTAAGCCACTGTATTTTGGTGTCTCTTTGTTACAGCAGTTTAACCTTTACACTAATTATTACATAGAGTATAATATCCTCTGGTGTAGGTATTATGATGTCTTTGCATGTCAGCCAGATCTGGGAATTCTAGTTCTATCACCTATTGTATATGTGATGTTGGTAAGTTCTTTAAACTGTATGTACTCATTTCCTCATCTGCAAAATAGCAGTAGCAATATCTACTCATGGTGGTATTGTGAGGATTGAATGAGACAATGGATGCATGTTATCTCCTGTTGCCTGGAATACAGTGCAGTGTTTAATAAGAGTGTTTTCATAGCCCTTTTATCACACTCAGAGATTGTTTTCTGCTAAATTATTAAACTGATTTTTTAATTCAATATTTTCCCTAGTGATGTCAATCTTACCTATTTATATAATTGAATTAACCTACTCAATGCCCACTGTTGTACATGGATTTTGGTCACTTTTAAAATAGAGTTTGACATATACAGAGTAATTTTAAGAATATAGGTAGGTGACAAGAGAAAATGATATGAACAGGCTTTTTGAATTTTTGCAGATCTACATGTCATGGCTATGATGGCTCAGTGAACAAACAAATATGTTTCATCTCTTCTGGGATGACATGACTGGTCAGAGAGGCTTTTGTATTAATACATGTCTTGAATCATAAGTCCTCACAGCACTGATGTTAAAACAAGAATATGGTTAATCCCTGAAGTCTTTGCAAAATTTCATCGTTGTGATTCAGTGTATAGACTGAAATGACAAAACTGACACAGGAACAAAATAACTCCTTAAAAATCACGTAGCTTATTGTACTGGTCTAGAAAGAGGGATTGGAACTGCAGTTGTTGGACACATGAACAATGCTTTATTCAGTAAATTATTTAGTTTATGTATAAGAAAGGCAAGCATAAGAAATATTCTTATTCCATTCTTTTCAAAGGACAGTTGTGAAATGATAGAACAGAGCAATTGGTTGAAATTATAACTGTGAAATTGGTAGCCAGAAACATACCCCCAAATGGATGCATATTATCTTACTACATTACATTGGAGTTTTTTATGAGCCTTATTTTTATTTTTTTTAATTTTTTTTATTTCAGCATATTATAGGGGTACAAATCTTTAGGGTACAAATATTGCCTTTGCCTCCCTCCTTTCCACCCTCCCCTATTCTGCAGTTTCTGCCAGGCCTCTTCCAGCAGGCAGGACCTCAAGCCGGTGGAGCTCCCCTGACTGTGCTGTGAGCTGGGAGGTTGCCTGCCCAGGACCATGGCCTGAGCTGGGAGTGTGGCCCTCCCACGGGAGGAGGGTTGCCCCGCAAGCATGCTGCAGCTGCTAGAACCCATTCTGATCTGTCTCTGAAGGCACACACACCTCAGTAGACTAGTTCACAAATATCCCTTCTGTGCCCCTGGGCAATGCAATTGAGACCTAAGTGTATGGGATCTGGTCTGCAGACCTGTCCCCGGTGCCCCAGAGGGCAATCCCTGACCCTGCCACGGAGAAGAGTGCTGGTCTTAAGTCACCCACGGGGTGCCCAAGCTGGATCAATGTCTCTCTGTCTCGGGGTTTGCCCTGCTCTACTGGAGTCACCAGGCAAACAGCACCTGGGAGGGCTGGTGGGTAGGCAGCTCACAGTTTGAGTACCCCTCAGCCCGCTGCAGGGCCACAAAAGGAAAGGTCCCGTTCTCTGTCTCTGTGTGGTGGCTAAATTGTATCTCTTGGCAGCCCTGCCACGGGTAGAGGAGGGATAGGGGAGAATGAAGCACTATGGTGCCTGCTGATGGGCTTGGGTCTGCGGGGCAGGATGTGCTCCAAGGGAGCTGGGAGCCCAGAGTCCTGTGCGCAAGAGACTCACCCCTCACTGGCAGTAGCCAGTCTCTGGGCTGGTGTTAGCAGGTGTGAACTAAAATAAAATGTTAAGGCTCACCCCCCACTGGCTGACTCAATGGACTCCCTCATGGCCAAAGGAATATCCTGGAACTAAATTGCCTGCCAGGAGGAGGAAGGTCAGACATGCCTCATCATACCCTCATCCCTTCCTGGAGACATCCTTTGTAACCTATTAACAGGCCTAAGGGTATGCAAGACAGACCTGCAGGTCCCCAATTTACACAACAAATATATGTCTGGTGGCTTGTCTCTGGCTTATCTCTGATAAACAGCTCCTTCTGTTAAAACATTCCAAGGCTTTAGACAAAGCTTCATGTCTTTAAGCAATTACAAGTCAAAGAATCTTTAAACCCACCTATAACCTGTAAGCACCTCTCCCCCTTTTGAGATGGCCCACCCTTTCGGATCAAACCAATGTATGCCTCCCACCTATTGATTTATGACTTTACCTGTAACCCCTGTCTCCTTGAAATGTATAAAACCAACCTGTAATCCAGCCACAGCGAGTCCACTTGCTCAAGACTTCTTGAGCGTGGCTCCGGGTCATGGTCCTCAAATTTGGCTCAGGGTAAATCTCTTTGAAATTATTTTACAGAGTTTGGCTTTTTTTCCAGTTAAAACAGGTCTTTTCAACAGCTCAGGAGCCCACCAGCAGTCCGAGATGCAAGGGAGGGGAAATTGAACTGCTCCACCTACCCTTGTCACTGGTCTCTAAGCCTCTCAGGGTTTAGACCCTGCGATGCCTTTCTGCTTCCACTTCTGCGCCACAACCTCTTCCCATGGAGTCTCCTGTAGGTTCAGGAACCCTTCCTTCCTACCCTCACCTGATCTATGTTTGTCTACCTGTTCGTTTTTTTCACTTTAATCTGAAATCTTTCCTTCTTGCACAGACACTCTGGCTGGAGGTAATTCTCATCTGCCATCTTGCCTCTCCTCCACCTAATATCATGTGAGCCTTAAAATCAATAATTTGGAGTCCCCTCAAGCTCAGGTGAGTCACATAGTGAAATGTTACTGATAAAATACGCCCTTGGACAATTTTCTTCTAGTACATAGATATCTACTTTGGAGAGGGCACATGGGTTAATGATACACCAATATTCCTTGCTGCTAATAAAAATGTGAAAGATTAATATTGCTGGTGCTTGAAACTCCTTTCTGATCAACCATTCAAGCAGAGCAATGAGACAGAGGACAACTGCTTCCTATATCTTGCAATCAACAATGCTCACTATCTGTAAGGGATTTTCCTCCCCAGATACTTAAAGGAATTGCACTATGAGTTATTTTCTATCAAATAGGATTAACTTTGTTCTAGATGGAATACTCTTGATTTTCTCTGCCAAGGAGTGCAGCAGTTTGGTGTGTCATGCGTTACTGCTCACTATAGACCGTCAAACTCATTTCATTTGTGACAAGAGCTGAAATTAAACCTTGTTCTCCAGAGACGTGATGCCCATGTATTAATTTGATCTATGCTTCCTTCCAAGCCACCTTGTATATTGCTACAGTAGCTTCTCTTTTTGCTGCTAAATCCACTTTGTTTGTTTGTTTGTTTCATTTGGAAGTAAAGAGAAAAGGATTTTTGTGGTTTGCTTTGTCTATAGAAAGAAGTTTCATTGCCTCTATTTGGCACGGGGTCAGCCTTCTACTGAGCTCTAGCGGGCCCAGGCAGGCTACCTCATCATACATCCCTTATTTACTACCTGCTTTCCCAGCTCTGGCTCCGTCACCTCTGATTTAGCAGCCATCTGTAATGCTGCAAAATAACATGAAGCTCCAATATTCAAGAAGCTTCAAACTGTCGTGCCTATATCAAAGGATTGCCATTTTTACACCTCATCTGAAACTGCAAATCATTGCCTTTATATTTTGTCTCAAGATGGCCAGGAAAGTACAAATCATGTAGTTCTGGGTTGGGGATAGGGTGGGTATGGATTATTGACAGTAAAGGATGACGGATAAATGGCTGAGTTCCATTTTTAAACTTATATACATTTGGACCAGCATTAACATATCTGTTAAGTCTTTTCCTCTAAGAGATCATTTTTTTAAATATTAGAATATAACAATAATATACTTTTATATTTTTCTCAGATAGCATTTCCCAGCTGAAAAAACTAAGGTCAATTATAATTGTCTTAATTGATTTTGAAGTTGAGTAAACTCAGAGATTAAAATAGGATACAAATGTGTCATTTGCTATCATAATTCAATAAAAAGTAATTCATGGCCTCTGGGAATGTGCATTAGTTTAAATTTTGGTGAATCAAATTAAAAGCAATGCCTACTTATTTGAATTACACAGTTTTGAGGAAGACTCTGAATACTATTATTTTAGAAAATGATTTTTCAAGCTAAGAAATATAATTGGACTTAATGCAGTATTAATGGTCACACTGTGGTCTCCCTGACATTCTAAAACACTCTTATGCTAATAGGAGTGTCAGTTCACGTTGCTTCTCAAACACAAAATGACTCTTGATTGACTATTGGGAAGGCAGTTTTTTTCCTTGGCATAATGGCTCACCATGAAAGTGTGTTGGAGGGTATACTTGTTGAAAGGAATTTCAGGTACATGCTGGATAGCCATCAGCCTTCTTGTTAAATTTGGTGTAATTTGCAAACCCCATGTCAGAACATCTGTGTACTTAGACTGTCTCTCTAATGGAACCCGAGGCCCAAGGCCCTTAGGGGGATATAGTAATCAGATTTTATTCATAAGGCTTTTTCTAACTTTTTCCATTGTACTAGGTTAGTTCTGGGCCAATTAGGGACAATGATTTTATTGGTTCAATTGCTAGACTAAACACCTACATTAATAGAATTGAAAATATTCTGTCAGTAGAAAAAATATTATCTTTAGAATCTCTGTACATAGACTGAAATTGCATTCTAATGATATACTTGAGTTATTTAATACCTTTCTAAAGACATTCAAGTACATTTATGAATTCAGAATATGCAACAGGGTATATTTTTCCCTATTTTCCCTTAAACATGGAAGCTAAGTATAACAGATACAATTTCCTAAAGGTCACAGTGCCAGATGGGGACTGTAACTGTAGTTGAGAAGTGCACATGGTTGTTACTTTGTCACACAGTTGTTTGCCCAGGCCAAATATCTATTATTCCTCCTTCCACCTCAAAATGGTAAGGAAGCTTTGAGTGTGTTCATTTATTCATGACAGACCATGGGCTGGACCACCTCAGCATGGAGGATTACTGAATTTTTGTTTAGTGATGAATAGTAAAACTATGTGTGTACCCTACTTCTATGTACACTAATTTCTCTCCTCTCTATAGTAACAAACCATACACATTACTATCTGAGTGGGACAATAAAAATATTAACAATACTCACTTTTTCCATGAAAGAATGGTTACTCTCATCCACTGTTGTTAATTAATTAATTAAGCACTTTCTGGAGAGCGAATGGCAGTATGGAAGAAAACTTAAAGGTACATTTTTGTTATTTTTTCCCTATAATTTTTATTTTAAAGACATCCAGATATTATAGCTTCTGGCAATATGGCAAATTAGATTATCTGGAGGGCTCTTAATGCAGAAAAAACTAGATCTGTGTAAGTATAATATTTGTTGTACTGTTTGGAACACATTGAATAAGGAAAATTTCTAAAAGATCAAGAAAACATGAGCTGAAAACAGAAAGATAAGCAGAAAGCACATAAAAAGACAAGATTGCCCTAACAGTAAATGCTGAAAACCACACTGCCAGTAGAAAGGGGAACATTGGAACCTGAAATTCCTGGATAAAGTGGAAGCCCCTGAATGGATGATGAAATGTTTGAGGTCAATAGTACCCCATGGCTCTCAGAAAAAGCAAACATAATTTCTCCTCAGAATATATAAAGAGGAAGGAGAAAACAACTCTATATTCACATTTGAAGAGCACAAAATTTACAAAGAAGTGAACCATCACGAGTTAGGGTCAGCAGGAATAAGCAACAACAAAAAAAACTCAAGCAATTTAGACCCATAGGAGTTTCTGTCTCTAAAATTATCAAATACAGAATATATGAAAATGATAATGAAATGAAAAATCACAATGAATATATAAAGGATGAAATTTTAAAATGAGTATTCAAGAAGAAACTATAAACTGTGTGCAGGCAGATTTGAAAAAGGACCAATTAAACCTAATAAAATAAAACTTAGCGTTAAAATAAATAATAAAATTAATGATATGTTAAACAGTGAACTCACAGAGAAATACACAAATGGAATAGAAAGAGACCTATTTTGTGTATGGAAGTTTAATATATAGTCAAGGTAGCACAAGAAGACTTTATTTCACCCTGTTCTTGAGCAGAGGTCAGCAAACTATAGCCTGTGGGCCAAATCCAAGCCACCATGTCCATTCAATTGTATACTGTGTTTGGCTGCTTTTGCTCAACAAAGCAGTCACATACAGTTGTGACAGAGCAGTTGTGATGGAGACTACTACATGGCCCTCAAAGTCTAAAATATTTACTATCTGGCCTTTTATAGAAAAGGTTTTTCTGACCCTTGTTCTTGAAATCTTGTTTTGCTAGGTTTACAACTCTAGGAAGACTCAAAGATAATAATTCCTTCCGAAGTGATTTATAGAGTCAATGAAAATGCAATTAAAATCCTAACATATTATTTTGAGGAACTTTACAAGCAATTTCAAAATTCACGTGAAAGAGTAAGCACTGAGGAATAGTCAAAAAAAAACATGAAGGAGGAGGGGGAGGAAATGGTGGGGGAAATTGCCCTACCAGATATCAAAAGCTATTATAATGATATGGAAATTATGAGAAAATGACATTGTCTCAGAAATAATCATAATTATAATCATTAGTAGTAGTAGTATCAATAACACTTATATAGCACTTCCTATGTGCCAGGCACTAATACATATTAACTAATTTAATCCTCACAACAACTTAAAAGGATAGTATTCATTTTCTCCATTTTACAAATTAAAAACTGAATTACAAAGAGGTTAAGTAATAAACAAATTAAACAATAGAGATTCCAGTAAGAGACTCAGTGTTCTGTTCATCCTATGCTGTGTAACAAATCATCCCAAAACTTAGCGGCTTGAATCAACAACAATCATTTATTATCTCTCATAGGATCTCGTTAAGTTGTGGTGAGATGGTAGCAAGAGCAAGGGTCATCTCAAATGTGTTGGTGCTTGGGCTGGGAAGATTCAAACAGCTGGGGGGTTGGAATATTTGGAGCACCTTATGTCTTTCTATTTTGACGTGGCTTCTTCTGCATGGTGGCTTCAGCACAGCCAGACTGTTCCATGACATCTTAAGGCTCAAAAAGCATGTATTCTGAGAGAGAGCCAGGCAGAAAGAAGCTGCATCATCTTTTATGCCCTAGCCTCAGAAGTCAGCCAGTGTAACTCCACTGTTGTCACTGGTATGGCCAGATCCAAGAGGAGAAAACAGACTCCAACTTTCTATGGAAGAATGTGCATGTCACATTGTAAAAAGAGCATGTGAAGTAGACTTCCTTCCTGTAGCCATCTTTGGAATACAGTCTCTGCCACTGTCTGACATACGTGGAAACCTATGACTGAGGTGCCATGGAAGATTAGTGAGAGATAGCTGGGCTATTTCGTATATCGTGCTGAGACAATTGGCTAAATATAATAAGAAGCAGATTGTATCCTTATCTCACCAACCCCAAAATTAACTTCTGATTGATTAAGGACTTAAATGTGAAAGATAAAACCTGGAAACTTATAGAATAACTTTATGGCTTCAAAGTAAGGGAGGATTTTTTTTTAAGATACACAAAATGCTAACCATAAAATACAAGATTACCAAATTTAATTACATTAAAAAAGAATGTCTGTTCATGAAAAGACACAAGAAAGTGGGGCAGGGCATGGTGGGTCATGTCTGTAATCCCAGCACTTTGGGAGGCTGCAGTAGGAGGATTGCTTGACGCCAGGATTTCGAGACCAGCCTGGGCAACATAGCAAGATCCTGTCTCTACAAAATAATAATAATAATAATGAGAAGAAAGTGGGAAGACAAACTAAAAATTGAGAAAATATATTTGAAACACATAAAACTGACAAAATTTTAGTATATAGAATATAAAGAACTCTCACAAATCAGTAAGAAAAAGACAATAGAAAACAGGTAAGAAGCATGGATAACTATTCCACAGAATAGGAAAAAAAACATGAGCATATTAAAAACTGTTCAATCCCATTAGGAATGAGAGAGAGATTCGAACCACTAGCAAAATGAGATGCACCCAAAGATTGGCAAAAAGTAGAAAATCTGATAAAATTAAGAAGTGTGATGACATCAAGATGTGGAGCAACCATAATACTTATATTCTGATACTGTATTTATGAAAACTTGAATTTCTACAATCATTCTAAAAAACAATTTTGTACTGTCTTGGGAATTTGAACATGAATATATTATATGATCCAGCAGTGCAGGAGAACAGATTAATAAATTGTAGGACAGTTACAAATTGGAATGTTTTATAAAAGGCAAAATGAATGAACCATAGCTATACACAACAATGTGGATAAACCCTTAATATAATATTGACGGATAAAGCAGGTTGCAGACTACATACAACAAAATGAAATGTTCACAAAGGTCAAAACATGCAAATCAGATACATTGTTTATGCATTCAGAAGTAAGAGAAAACCTTTTAAAAAACAAAAGACGAAAATTCAGCAAACTCTAACTGGATTGAAGGCAGTAGAGGTAGAATGAGTGTGGGACGAAGCACAGGGAGGTAACGAAGGAATCTTAATGTCTTACTTCTTAAGTAGAGTGATGGATTCATGCCTATTCATCTTATTATTGGGCTTCATATTTTGCACATGTTACAGTTATTTTAATCATATCCAATAAAACCTGATAAACATAATGATTAATATAAAACATGTATTACAAAAATTCCTACATAATGGTATAAAAACATATGTTAAAAGATGTTCACCGTGGCATTATGTTCACAGCAACAGACTGGAAACAACCAAAATATTCATACTAGGAGAGTAAATAAATAAATCATGATACACGTAAAATGAAATGCTTTGCATCCTATTACAAAGAAAGAGTGTAGGACATTTGTATGTTGTTCTAACACAGAAGTTTATCTTTGACACATTGGCTGAAAAAAGGCAGGTCGTAGAGAAGGTTTAAATGATTCCATTTTTTTGTGAGAAGAAACATTTTATGTACATATGTGTGTATTTATACATATGTGTGTGTTTACACATATGTAGATATGCTTTAGAAAAAGTGCTAAAATATACACATTAAAATGTTAATGGTATTCATCTCTTAAGGGGATGCATGAGGAGAACGGAGAATGTACTTTTAACTGTTTACATTTCTTTATTGTTTGACTTTTTCAAAAATCATGTGCTATTTTGTAAAAAAAAAAAAATTCAAATGAATATTAGGCACAAATCTCCTGTTTCTGAAACTCGTCACCAGACTCAGCCTACCAAAGCCAATAAATCCTCATTCTACTGTTTTTAGAGGTAACCCAGGCACTATCCGTGTTGTAATGAGGGAGCTTCCTGCTATGACTTGGCTGTGCGAGGACTCTTTGGTTATGATTTGGTGAAAAGGAAGTGTAGCAGAGAGAATCCTTTTGTCTATGAAGGCCATTGTCACATAATGCGCTCTATCTTGAAGGCTTCCTAAATATCAGGAATAAATGAACATGCATTCTTCTTGTCATGAGCAAAAGTTTCCCTTAGGATGCTTTAAAGTTTTTTTTTTTTTTTCTCACTTGATGGCATTCCTTTTTTGTTCTCCTGGACCTATTCCAACAATACAAGATTGACTGAAGCCCCGCTAAGTGTGGTCTTGCCAACGTTTCAAAAGCAGTCAGATGTTTTGAACTGTTGCTTGTGCTTATATTTACCAGAGCAGCTCTCCCCCCTTTCTCACACCTTTTCTGCTAAACATTGTATCAATAGGCTCATAGAACATAAGTATCTGAACCCAGCAACAATATTAAGACATACTATGGTATGTCAAATAAATAATATGACGTGATATGTTCCTTCATATTATTCAACCTAATGACATTTTCCCTCTAAAATGTCTTTGTCACAAACGCTAGAATTTTTCCCCCCATAGTGCTAGTGGCCATTTCATACACAAAAAGAAGGTAGAAGCAAGGCAGTGCCATGCTGATTTTTCTGACTGCTGTACTTCTTGTCCATTATAACCCAAAAGCTTTCTTTCTCAGGCTTTTCTTCTCTCTCACCCCCCATCAGCCCTTCAAAAGGGCCCTTTGCCTTGTCAAGTATAAAAGAGTAAGAAAAACATCCCTGCTGTGAATCAAAGCCCCAAACTGTCCACTTTCAGTTTTTTAAACAGTGTATTATGAAGTTGGAAGAATTGCCACAATAGCAGTATTGAGTGAAGAGTACAAAACATCTTGAGCTGAGAGCATAGCAAAGGTTTTAAGCCTGCTCTTAAAAAACTGAGCCTACACACACACACACACACACACACACACACACAGTCTCCGTTTGTGTCAAATTGTGAGATTTAAAACAGAAAAGTAGAGAAGATAATATTTGTAAATCATTTGTGATTTAAACAGACAAAAATTTCAAAAACAATATGGAGAGTTTAAAGGAGATGTGAATTAAAGTGTGACTTAACTGAAGCATAGAATTAATAATTGGTTATATAAATAGGCCTCACAAAGAAACTTAAGCATAAGTTGATTGGACATTCTGTAGTAGGGAAGAACAGATCTGCAGCTTGGGCTTCCTCTGATATATTTCATAAAGTGATCCTCACTGACAAGTTTGAATCTTCTTTGAGCTCCTTTTGTGCCTTCTCCTCCTCCTCCTCCTCCTTCCGCTCCTCCCTCCCCATCACACTACATCTTCTGTTCATTGAATTATCTACATGCTAAACGTTCACTTTCTCTATTACAATTTGCCAAAGTAATTCCACAGTTGGTTCTGCCAGCTTACCTTATAGGTCTTTGGCCGTGGCTTCCCACATTTGGCTTCTCCCTGGCTCTCATCACCTTTCTCGGGCTGGGTGCTCTGCTTTCTCTTCTCCTTTTCTATTGATGACTGCTTGGGGCTCCAAGGTAGCATGAAAAATGAATCATTTGATATTTGAAAATTATGTCTTCGACTTAGAATAATGGGGCTGTCCTTGGAGAAAAGAAAAAAAATGGTAGCTACATGTTTGGTTGTTAAGCTTTAGCCAAACTATGGCCAGAGGGTAGGCTGTCTGCTTATGGGAACTGCTGGCAGTAAGAGTTTGGACAAAATGTTTGGGCTGCCATCCTACAGTAGCACCATGCTGTGTTATCTTTTATGCCAGGCTCTTGTGATCAGGACCAGGGAGACTGTCACTTTGAGGTACATGCAGAACAAAGCATAAGAAGATTTTTTAAATTGATATGTGAGATATATATATTTTTTACTATTAATTTCTACTGGGAGAAAACATGTTTTCGTTACAGATTTCCTAAAAGCAAAAATGAAATCTGAGAAAAGAATTTAAAATTTAAATGGTTATTCGCGAAAATATATTCGTTCTCTGAGAAACTTCTTACAGGTGAAAGTGCCTGATTTCATCTATGTTTGCTTGAGAATTGCCAGTTGGAAGGCATGAAACCTCCTGCAGTGTTAGCTCCTCCACTAATGGCACTCAATAACAGCTTAATGATGAACTGTTTGTCAATGTGGTAGTTGACATTTTCTCCATTTTGTCACTCAGTCATTTGCACAGTAAAAATTCCATGAGTTCATAAATACTACAAACATTGTTAGGACTAGAGTGCTAGCTGTTATAATCTCCCAAAGTAGATTCATGCCACCTGATTGAGAGCTGCAATTATTTCTTGGAGAAATAAGGCTTAGTTTCTTAAGCCAATTTGCTTCTATCAGAAAGTAACAGTATTGCAGACATGCAAGCCAATATTTGAAGTATAAGAGAACTCTAATCTCAGCAGGACAATGTAAATCTATGTTCTGTGGAGTCTTCCAGTCTGGGAAACCAGCTGGGCAAGATTAAAACTTTTACATTTGGTCTTTATGAACTTGGTTCTTTGTAACTGAATAAGAAAAAACATAATCTTCCTTATGATGGATTTGACTAAGGCATGTCTACATGATTCCAAAACCATAGGTTAGGTTAGTCAGCTCAATCAAACATCCAGTAAACTCAACGGTAAAAAAAAAAAAAAATTCTAAGAAATAAGATATTTTTTTCCCTGTAGCCCAAAAACCATTTGACAGATTTTATTTTTCTTTTTGCCAATTGAATTGCCGTTGTGTAAAGGGAGCCTAAGGCCATAATTCCTAATCCTGGTTGTGTAACAACTCAAGTTGTCTCCAAGAATGTCAGGTGCTGTCAAAAAATTCTCAAAACAAAATTATTTTTAATTCATTTCAAATCACAAAAATATGCCACATAGCACTATTACTGGAAGTCATGAACTCAAATGCTTAAAGTGTCACAATTTCAAAGCAGACCAGGAATAAATGATCCAGTCCGACACTGTTATAAGAGCTATTTTTCTCTCTAAATTTGCAATAGTGAGGCTTTTAGGAATGGGGGTAAAACATGTTGATTTTCAGTGTGGTGAGTTTTTTTGTTTTAGTTTTTTTTAACATTTATTTATTATATTATTATTGTTTTTCTTGATGACACTTCAGAAAGTATCCAGCCAATGTCTGTAGGGCATTTGAAAATAATTCTAGCTAGCAGTTATGCTTTCACCTGTATGTAAGGAGATAGTTCTCTGGAGAAAATAACTGTATTAAGACTCTTTGGGTTGCAAGTGACAGAGAGCAGTCTGAAATTGGCTTAAGTGATCACTGATGATGATGACGATGATAATGAGCCTGATGACAGCGATGATGACAATACATTTTAGAGGATTTTGACTCATAAAACTGAGGTGTCCAAGAGTACCTAGCTATAAGCAGGGCTAAATCAAGGAGCGTAAACATTTTCATCAGGACTTGATTTTCCTAATCTGTTGGCTCAGCTTTTATCTGTACTTAGTTTATATGCTTTTCTCTGTGGCGACTTTTCTGTATACAGGCAGACTCTCCCTGTGTCTTGGCAACAGCCCCAGGGTTATGTCAACAAGCTAGCAACTCTAACATAAAGAAGGGGCTCAACAAAAATTCTAGAGCTCACTCTTTTTTGCCTTGGGTCATGTCCATGTGGGTGAACAAATATCTGTGAGGACCATCAGACCTGGGTCATGCTCCTACCTTTGAGACCAAGAGGGCCACATAAATCATATGGATTGAGAGAACCAGAAGATGGTTGGTCCCTCATGGGAAAATGAGAGTAATACTAAAAGAAAGATACATGAATAAAGTTGTTGGCCTGCCAAAATAAATAATATATATATGTATATATTGACTTCAAAAATACACCATGCATATTCCATGTACATATTAATAGTCTTTTATACCCATGCAAAAGTATACATAATAAAAATATAATAATCTTAAATGTTTGTCAAATAACTACAACATACCAGGCACTGTGCTTGTCTAACTTCTCTTTCCAAACTGTGAAGGATAGGAGAGAAAGCCGGGATTCTGTTGAAGCTGGGGTCCCTACACAGACAAGAAAGGGAGAAAGAACCTGCAAAGATTCCTGAGACAAAGGCAAATGGAGCAGAGAAAGGTATGTCATGAAAGTCAAGCCAGTTAAGGCAATGTTAGGCACTTTTATACATGTTGTCTGAAATCTTCACAACAAGCCGAGGTAGGCTGTATTAGCAGCTCCATTTTGCAGATGATAAAACTAAGGCTCAGAGGGGCTAAATGATTTGTCTATAAGCACATAACTAGCTAGAAAGAGTCTAAGGCAGGATCTGAACTCAGGTCTGTTTTAGCCTGAAAGCCTGTACTCTCTCCACTGCACATTCAGCACTCCTGATTTATATTGTGCTTTCCTTTATATAATTTTATGTAAATAGATAAAATATTATACTTTAATACTAAGAAGTTATGATGGCTTGAATGCATTCTAAGTGGGAAGAAATGAAGTAATGCCTTGACACATGAAATCTGACAATAGTAAAAACAGTATTCTATGTTGGAAGCAGAGAAGAGTGAATTCTCTCTTTCATTTGACAAGACTGTTGACAGCACTAACCACATTAACATCCCAGAACATCCTTGATCTCATCATTCCACCCTTTGATTTCAAGATAACTGTACCCTGGAAATTAAATATTGCTCTCATCATTGATGCTGCCTATAATGTGAGTAGAAAGCATTACATTAGCTTTGAAAACTATTTTCAGTAATGTTCCTTTTCCATAGAAGTTAATGCTTAAGAATATCTCATTGGAGAACAAATCACAGTCAACCACAGAAATATTGAACAGGCCCATTGCAACCAGTCAACTCCATCACACAGAACATTGTACATTATTTATAAAATAAAATCTGGGAGTTATTCCAGAGTACATACCAAAAAGTAGAGATAGAACTTTTCAAATATTTTAAACTTGAAATGATTACTCTACTACATTAACAATTTATTTACTAACAACATTTATAGTGCATGCACTAGTTGTTTTTTTTTTAAATATCAAGTGCATCTTTCATTATGGTCACTTATATTATGCAATCAGTCTTTCTGTACTTGGAGGTTTACATTTTGGTGGGTGGCATTGGACAGCTTTCTGTGGTTAAAGTTTGTCAGCAATTTCATTATCAGCATTTCTTTTTTCCCTCTGAGCTATTTCACAACTGTTCTGAATTGTATCTGGCTAAAACTTGGCATCTAAATTGCCAGCTTAAATAGAATTCTGTCTCAAAGAAAATCTCAGTGTCAGTCTAATGAGCAGAATTGTATATATACCACAGTTGTTTTTAAGTAGCTCCAATCTCTATTTTTAAACCTAGCTATAACTAAAACATTGCAATAATTATGATGTACAATCTATTGTTGATAAGAAGACTGTTAGCACATTAATTTCCTAATTAGTTTTCTCAACTACGGCCAGGAATTTTGGAATCATTATTTTTATCCGAAGAGGAAATCGATTCATTTCAGCAAAGTTGTGAAACTATTTTTCTTTTTTAGTTGTTATTTGGCATAACTCACCTAGTTGAATGTTTGCTAAAGTGTTACAGTTTACCTTCAAACTTTTTGTTTGAACATTGACTCAAGCTGTCTTGCCATAGTTAAAGAGGGACAGAATCAATGCATTGCAGGCTTCCTCTGCTGCTTTGTGTGATAAACACTGTCTAACAAGTCTGGAAAAATCCATTTTGATGCTACTTCCCCAATTAGACCTGTTAAATGATCTTTGAATGACTGAATTTGGTTTTAGTTTTACACCCAGATACATTGTTAAGCTAATGTTTTAAAGTAAACTACAGTACCATTACCATTAATTTCTAGGAAGTGCCTTTTTTTTTATCAAGTCTGACTATAAGCAAATGAAATTGTAACTGTTTTGTTGAGATTCAGTGTAACTTGATTACCCTCTAACTACTCAGTAATTTTTAGAAATTCGGTTCATTCAGTCTGAACAGTTGCAGATGACTTGTATGTGTATAAGAAAACTGTGTTATTAGCATATGTTCTGAGAATGCCTTTGAATATGTGTGCATATTTGGAAGCTCCTAAAGAAAAAATCGTGCATTCATTCAAAAACTATTTACCGATGCTCTTTGTTACTATGTGTAAGACTCTGAGGTAGGTTCTCTGAGGGAAGTAAAATGATAAGATGGCACACACGTTCAAGGAACTTGTTCTCTATTATAAGAAATAACATCTACATAAAGTCTTAAAAAGCAAAGCAATATAGGATACAGTTCAGATAGAGATTGCAATCCCTGAGTAAAGCCCAGGTCTTTAACTTCTACTTTACTTCTATAATGGGCAATGCAAATATACTTACTCTTTGAATACAGTAATCCAAACTCTCTTTTTTGGTACTAATTGATGAACCTTGGTAAATGAACCCTGATGAACCCTGGTTGCTGCATGATGACATAATTCAATGGGTCAAATGAAACTGCTTCACAAACTTGGCAATTGTCAATCCTTCTGTAGGCTTGGTCAGTAAATTCTTATAGCACTGTAATTTTTAAATAGCCAGATTAAAACCAAGGCCACGTAGATGCTATTAAACTATTGCCACTGGGATTTTATTGTTGTTCAAATTCATATTTCCAAAATGACAACTATATTTAAACCTGAACTAGTGCCTCTGTCAACCCTGGATCTTTGAAAGTGTTTTTCTGTGTAAGTCCAGGTAATGTACTTGGGTGAAGGAGAGACAAAACTGAGTGGTTGAAAGAAGATTGGAAGATTTTTCACTCTCTCCCAGTGGGAAAGTTGATGTTTTCAAATGAAGATTATCCCTCTAGATGTCATCTTTTATGCCAGCTAATAATGCCATCTGCTCCTGTTGACTATACACTACAGATTCATAAACTACCACACAATTTCTGAGATAGGAACACCTTAATTGATGACCACACATAATAAAAACAAATGTGGTGATGCTATTTATTAGAGTTCAACAGATATTGTGAAATTTTAATTAGTATGTCCAAAGAATTATGTGATTCAAGAGACATAATGAGTCAACATATAAAGGTTTACAATTTTGACTACTTATTGAAACTACTTGGAGGTGAAAAGAGAATTAAACACATTTGCTTACGTTTTCCTGTGCAGGTTAAAATATCACCATGTTCTTTGTTCTTACAGATCTTCTTGTTATATAAAACTCAGAGTTATCTTCCAATACTTCACTGTAATCACTAATAAACATGGTATACTGCTTTACACTTGCTTTTTTTATTTTTTGCCAAAATTGTTTTGTAAGGGTGTACTAAGAAGTTATTGTTCATGATTTAGGCAACAATGGACCTACATTTATTGAGAAGTAATGAATCATTTTTGATAGCACATTTAAACTCATATAATTCTCACCAATACCATTTAGAAAATGTCTTAGAAACACTAAACCTCTGCCTTTTGAACTGGAGTATGAAGTGATATGTGTGGGTAACTTGTATTAAGAGTCAATTTTATTCAGTGATAAACATTTTTATATTACAAGTGTGACTATAATATGGGTTGAAAGGCAAAATTCATATGATTATTTAGATAAAATATATGGCTTAAAAGAAATTCTTACCCCACAACAGCTCCTAACCCACGCCAGTCCATTCTTACCCTCACCCTGCTGGATGTATCACCTTCTGCTTTTTATAAGAGTACTTTGATAGAAGCTGAGAAGCAGCAACAAAATTATAACTTGGGAAACAGAAAAAATAATCCAAATTTATAGTGTGACCTTGACTCACTGGCATGCTCATCCCCAGAAATAGTCTCTTTTTCTATTGTAAAAAATAATATCTAATGTGGTCACAATGTCGTCCTGGGTTAATGATCATAGCATCTCTTGTTGAGGCTATCTGCAGCAGGTACAGAAACAGAAAGCCTGCTCTATTCGCAAGACACCATGAAACAGAACGGTTACTGTACCTCTTCCCTTGTTCGCAGTGATCAAGTAGGTAGTTGAAAGAATTGGAGATAGGAGCAGGGCACAGCTTTCTGGTTGAACAGGATTCATACAGCAGCTTGCTCCTAAGCTGTCAGAATCACAAAATAAATATAAATACTGACTGCGCTTGCTATCTTTAACTGCCTCTAGGCTAGAAGATATTCCTAATTTAACTCTGTGACTAAACAGGCATATATTATCTCATACAATTGTCACAAAGGCCCTACGCATGAAGTATCCTCACATACGTTTTGTAGATGAGGAAACATTCTTATGGATGTGAAGTAACTTGCCTATGAACACACAGCTAGAATTCTTTTCCTTCTAACACTCTGCTTTCCTTCTGTAACTTCTCATTACTGTTTGAGAACATTTCCTTAGTTATCTATTACAGGTCTTCATACTTCTCCACTTGGTAGTTGAAGAATTTGAACCATGAGACAATTTCCAAGTTCCTTGTTTTCAACACAAGAACTTTCCTTTCATTCTCCTATGAGGGACTAAATCACTTCCTTTTGCACTGAAAAGTTGTTAGGAAATTGGAATCGTGCCTGCTAGGTCCTGGAATGAAACCACCAACTTAGTCTGGGGTTAATCTGAATATTTTAATTATTTTTCTGAACATAACAATTGCATTTGGAAAAGTTACAACAGTAAAATTAATTATGATTTAAGTATTGGAGCAGTTGTTTTCTACATGAAATTTTTTACCACTTCATTGCACACCTACCTGGTGAGAAAATTAAAATATGGCTCCTAATCGCTAAAGCAGATATGTTTCCAACTTTTTGAAAAGGAATGGCTTCAGTGTTTGGAAAATTATTCAATGAACGCATACAACAATTGCAATAGAATGTCTGTTGAAATATGCATTCTGCTGGACATGAGACTAGTTTACTCTTTTCCCATAGTAACTGGCTATTTTTCAAGTAGGTTAATTATTCTCCAGTAGCCTGATTTATTTCTCTTTTAGTCATTCAAATTTATTCCTGTCGTCTGATAATGTCATAAAAATCAAATCATACAAAATATAAATTAGCATTCCAGTGTGTTGATGCCTTGCTGTCTAATCCTTTACATTCAGAATAGCTCTCTTTATGCTGAAAGAAAATGTCTAGGCAGCAAACAGAAAATGATTGTGTATACCAAGGATCTTACAGTAGCATGAATTGCAATAATAACATACAATAAAGAGGAAATCAATGACACAGTGTTGGGATGTAAACAAGAAAGGGCGAGTGGTCTGGCCTAGGAATTTCTAGTTGTTCCCCAAGGACAGTTTGACAAATGACAGTGTAAGAGCATTCAGAAGACTTTCTTCTTTCTAATAGTTACATTTGTTTTTAAGTTTGCTCAGGAAAATATAATCACCTAAACATAAAAGACCTATGAAGACAGCTCTCAATAAAATAAATTGATTTGAGTTCAGTTAAAGTTTTGAAAAATCTTCCTTTGCTTTACTTTTTAAAAATTGGGATAGTGAATTGGTATATAATGTCAATAGGAGAAGAAAATAGTTGGGAATTCATGCTCAAATAAAAATGCATGCTTTAGGCTAAGATTTTTGTTAGCACTTATTGATATGTTTCTTTAAAAATGTTTATTTTTAAATTATAAAATACAAATTACCAATAAGAAAAGATAAGTATAATATCCTTTTGTGATAAATGACTCATTAAGATGGTAATCTGCAGACTTTCAGAGGTTTTTTTGCATGTATTACATAAATGAGACCGCATTTTTCATATTGTTTTGACTTGCTTTTTTCACTTCACCATGAGCCATAAAGATAATTTATTTCATTAAATATTTTTCTACCAAATCACTTTTAATGACTGTAGAGTATTCTGCCTTACTTTTTACACGTCTTCAAAAGTAACTAAGCAAACCCTTGTTTAGGGCATTTAGGATTTTTCTCATTTTTCATTTATATAACAATACTGCAATGAAGATTCTAGTACATGTACTATATATTTTTGTGTATCGATCTGTTTATTTTTAAGATAAATTTCTGCAAGTAGATGTTCCAAGTCAAAGAATAGCTATATTCTTAAGACTTTCGGTATGCATTTCCAAAATTCTCTCTGAAAAGGCTTTACGAAATACAATTCTTACCACCAATGCATGAGAGTATTTACTTCATCTTATGCTCCCCAATGCTAGAATATTACTTTCAAAGTGGCATTAGTAATTTTATTATTTATTTATTTATTTTTTATTTCAGCAAATTACAGGGCTACAAATGTTTATGTTACATATATTGCCTTTGCCCCACCCGAGTCAGAGCTTCAAGCATCTCTATCTCTCTGATGGTGCGCACCATACCTATTAAGTCTAAATATTCCCATCCCCTCCTCCCCCACAACCTGCCCAATACCCAACGAATATTACTACTGTATGTAACATAAGTGTTGATCAGTTAATACTAATTTGCTGGAGAGTACATGTGGTGCTTTGAACACCTGGAAGATTCATAGTAAATAGGATATCACCAGGACATATAATAAGTAATCTGGTCAAAGTCCAAGTGAATGAGAAAATCCTACAAGCTGCAAGATGAAAGCAATAATTAAAAAAAAAAAAAGCCATTAAACTAACAGCAGAATTGTCATCAGAGACCTTACAAAACAGAAAGGATTGCGGTTCCATTTTTAGTCTTCTTAAATAGGATACCTGCCAGTCAATTTCAAACCTGCAAAGCTAAGTTTCATAAATGAAGGAAAAATAAAGTCTTTGCCAGACAAGTAAACACTAAGACAATTTTCCACCACTAGACCTGCCATAAAGGAAATGCTTAAAAGAAGAAGAATCAATACCCACCAGTGTAAAAGCACCCAAAATTTAAACCTTAGAACTCTTAGAAAACAGGAACACAGGGCAGAAAACCAAGTAAGCATCTAGGTATTATTCAACATGGTGAATCAAAAAGTATCTCATATATCAATACTAACATTGAATATAAACAGTATTAATGCTTGGCTTAAAAGTTGTAAATTGGCTGAGTGGATGAAAAAACATACCCAAATATATGCTGTCTCCAAGAAACCCATCTAACTCACAAAGATTCTCATAGACTTATGTTAACGGGATGGAAAAAAAATATCCATGCAAATGGAAATCGAAAGTGAGTAGGAGTAGCTGTTGTCCTGTGAGATAAAATAGACTTCAAATCAACATCAGTAAAAGAAGACAAAGAGAGTCATTATACAATTATACAACACATTAAGAAGGCATAAAAATCCCAAATATCTATGGACCTAATACAAGAGCTCCCAGTTTTATAAAACAAAATCTACTATATGTAAACAAGGAAATAAGCAGCAGAATCATAACTGCCAGGAACTTCAACACTACAGTAACAAAACTGGACAGATCATCGAGGCAAAAAAACCAAAAAAAACAAAAAAAACCCACCGGACATAAAGGAGACACTAGAACAAATTAACTTAACAGACATTTAAAACACATTCTAACCCCAAAGTGGAGAATATATATTCCACTCATCAGCACATGGTGCATTTCCAAGATAGACTGTGTGTTAAGCTACAAAACAACTCTCAGTAAATTTAGCAAAATTGAACTTATACCACTCAGACCATAGTGGAATCAAACTAGATATCAATCCCCAAATGAACTTTCAAACATACAAAAAGGCATGGAAATTAAACAACCTGCTTCTGAATGATCTTTGAATCAATGACAAAATTAAGATGGAAATAAACAGATTTTTTTGAATTGAACAACAATTATGACATTAACAACTTAATGTCATAAGCAAATTGATAAAAATGATTCACCACATAAAGAGAAGTAAAAATAAAGAACATATATTCATCTCAATAAATGCAGAAAAATCATTCAATAAAATTCAGCATTCCTTCATAAAAACCCTCAACGAACTAGGCACAGATGGAACATACCTCAAAATAATAAAAGCCATACATGACATACCCAGAGCCAACATCATACTGAATGAGGAAAAGCCGAAAGCATTCTCCCCAAGAACTGGAACAAGACAGGGGTGCCCACTGTTGCCACTCCTATTAAACATAATAATGGAAGTCCTAGCCAGAGAAATCAGACAAAAGAAAGAAATAAAGAGCATCCAAATCAGGAAACAGGAGGTCAAACTAAACTTGTTTGCCAATAATATGATCACATATCAAGAAAACAGTAAAGACTCAATAAAAAGACTCCTATACTTGATAAATAAATACAGTGAAATCTCAGGTCACAAAATAAATGTACACAAATCAATAGCATTTTTATCTACTAAGAACAATCAAGCTAAAAGTCAAATAAAAAATGTAATATCATTTACAACAGCTGCAAAGAAAGTAATATATCTAGGAATAAATTTAACCAAATAGGTAAAAAATCTCTACAAGGAAAACTACAAAATCCTGATTAAAAAAAGAAAAAAACAAATCAAAGATGACACAAACAGATGGGAAAACATACCATGCTCATGGATTGGGAGAATCAACATTGTTAAAATATCTGTATTTGCCCAAGCAATTTACAGATTTAACGCAATTTCCATCAAAATGCCAACATAATTTTTCACAGATCTAGAAGAATAGTTCTAAACTTCATGTGCAACCAAAAAAGAGTCTGAATAGCCAAAGAAATCCAGAGCAGAAGAACGAATCTGAAGGTATCACCTTACCTGACTTCAAATTATATTGCAAGGAGATAGGAACCAATACAATATGGTACTGGTATAAAGGTAGACATACAGACCAATGCAACAGAATAGAGAACCCAGGAATAAAACAATATAGCTACAACCAACTAATTTTTGACAAAACAGACAAAACAATACACTGTGAAAAAAGTGTTCAATTCAATAAATGATGCTGGGAAAATTGGGCAGATGCATGCAGAAGAATGAAACTGCATCCCTATCTCTCACCATACACAAAAATTAACTCAAGATGAACCAAAAACTTAAATGTGAGACTTAAAACCATAAAATTCTACAATAACATATAGTAAAAATTCTTCTAGACATTGGCCTAGGCAAAGAATTTGAATAAAATCCCCAAATCAAATATAGCAACAACATAAATAAATGTGAATTAATTAAACCAAAGAATTTTTGCAAAGAAAAGGAAATAATCATCACACCACATAGACTAACTATAGGATGGGAGAAAATATTCACAACCTATACATCTGACAAAGGGCTAAAATCTAGAATCTACAAAGAATTCAAACCAATCAGCAAGAGAGAAAAAAAGTCAAAAAGTAGGCAAAAGACATGAACTTTTTTTAAAAGAAGGTAGACAAATGGGCAATAAACATGAAAAAATGTTCAACATCACTAATTACCAGGGAAATGCAAATTAAAACCACAATGAGATACCACCTTACCCCTGTCAGAATTGCCATTATTAAAAAGTCAAAAGATGAAAGATATTGTCACAGATGCAATGAAAAAGAAAAAATTATACACTGTTGGTAGGAAAGGAAACTTGTACAACCACTATGCAAAGAAGTATAGAGATGTTCAGAATACTAAATGTAGATCTACCATTCAATCCACAATCCCACTACTGGATCTCTATCCACAGAAAAAGAGAAAAAGACACCTGTACATGAATGTTTATCACAGCAAATTCACAATTTGCAAAGATATGGAATCAAGCACACGTTCTCACTTATAAGTGTGAGATAAAGGAGGGGTAAACACAGTCAGAAAGTGGTATAATGGACACTTAAAACAAAGAAGGGGTGAGGGTGAGAGGAGAGTAAGGGATAAAAGTCCAAGTATGAAGTACAATGCACATTATTCTGGTTATGAGTACACTGTAAGCCCTGACTTCAGCATGACATCATTCATATTACAAAAAAACACTTGCAACCCATAAATTTCTGAAATATATATATATATGTATATATATATATAGTGTGTGTGTATATAGAAGGAGGTTTTCTTTTCACTTTTTCTCTTAATGTGTTTCTTATGTTAGAAAAAAATGCATGATCCAATAATTTGAAGTAGTGTCTGGTTTGCAAATCAATATGCAATTAACAAAATGGAAACAAAAACTTCAGGTGGATATAGTATGTGTGATGTATGCAGGAATGGTGAATGATTTGGTGTGTCTATATGGTGATCAGGGAAAACTGGTACAGGAAAAATAGAGAGTCACCAAATTTGAGCAATGTGAAAGAACAAAATCAGAATCTAAGAGGCTGAGATCATGGTTAGCAGGGACTAACAATGAAAGCAAAGAAATTAAAATAACATACAGAACAAATGTGAAAAATAACCTAATTATCTGTATGTGTGTTTACTGCAATTCTCCATCTATCACTGACAAGATGCATTCGAAATTCTACAATTTCTTCTCAGTCTTTACTGCAAAGAAATGAGACTCAGAGTTCATATTCTTACTTTATTATATTCTGTGTTATCAGTTAGATATATACCTTCCATGCTATTTATTGTAATAACCCCTCAGTACTTAAAATATCCACACTTTGACTCTCATATTATCTCTAAATGGTATAGACCCCATTTAATTATCTCCTTTATATACTTGATACATTTTAATTTAGTAATAAAAGTATATTTGAAAGCCTTGAAATAGAATAATGAGATGAATATATTCACAACTACTAGTAACAACAAGAAAGCACTTTTTACTTTATCATCTTCAGGAAATTAAAAAACTTGAGACTTCATAAATCATGATGGTTTGCATGTCCCTATAAGGGAATGCCTATGATTTCTTCAGAAGAAGATATCACACACAAAATGAGACAGCAATTAAGAGAAACAATTTCCTGAATGAAAATGTTCTATCTTTTTTTGCCAAATTGTGTTTGGAATTCTGGTATTGATATGAATGCTAATGTTCTCTGGAGCTATTCATGCAGAACTCTAGAATCAGAGGTGAAGATAATGAAATTACAGGTGTAGAGATATATTATCATGATATATGTGATAATTTAGAGTATCTCTCTTGCAGCTCATTTCCATTTTGCTTTGTAGTTTCCTATTTTGAGAGAGGACGAAATGATTTTGGTGTAAGCAATAATCACTTCTGAGTTTCAATCTTGATTCTTCTACTTTCTATCAGTGTAAATTTTCAAATTGCCTCTCTATCTAATATAATATAGACAAGACCAGTGTGAAATGAATTGAGAATATGAGCATAAATTTACTTCGAAAAAATATATGTAAAGATACACTGAGAGGACACAATTTGGTCATACCTAACAATCAGCTATGCCATTATTAGCGTACTGATGGGAAGTAGGGAGATCTTAATTCTCATCTTAGTTCCTTGGTATGAAACATTGGCAATTCTCTTATTAGCTTTCTGTCTTACTTTTTCACCTATGCATGAGGGCAATGTCTTGCCTTACTCAGAGAAATGCTGTGAAGGTCAATTTCTGATTTTTACTCATAATATAAAGAAAAAATAATATGAATTTTATAAGGTCATCAATTTAATTTATCTCAGTATTAGAATGTTCTTTGGTAAGTTCTTACATAAGGCTTCTGATCTCTGGTTTTGATAGCAGAATTTTAGTGATACCCGATTCATCCTCACTGTCAGTCCCATTAGTGCTCAGGACAATATGCCAAAATTTATTTCTGTATTTCTGTTATACTCTCAGTGACAATTTTCCTTCTTTGAAAAACTCTCTTCAGTACCCTTTTAGAGTAGGTTCTTCTGGTTAAAACAAAACAAAGTCAGATTTTTTTCTGAAAATAATTTTATTCATTCTCAGTATTTGATTACATTTTGACTGGATTTAGAATTCTAGAAAAGAGTATTTTTCTTTATTTGTTTTTCTCATTTCAGTGCTTTATAAAGGTTTTTCAATTGTTTCTGACCCTTGTCACTTTTATTGAAAAGTCAGCTGTAAGTCTTATTTTTGCTCCTTTGTAAATAATTTATATTTTCCTTCTAGGCTTGTTTCATGATTTATTTTTTTGGCTTTTCTAATTTTGTTGAAATGTCCTATGGCATAATTTTAAATTGGCACTGATTTCCTTCTTATTATATTTATCCTGGATGAGATTCTTTGAACTTCTTGAAAATTTTATATCTCTTGAAAGTTTCGGAATTTTTTGCCTGTTTTCAATTCAGACATTGTTTTCCCCCCATTTTTCTCTCTTTTAATTCTGGTATACTAATTAAACCTATGTGAGATATTTTATTGTGTCACACATTTTTTCTGTATTGTCTTATAACTGTGCTTTATTCTGATATTGTGTATTGACTATCTTCAAATTCAGGAATCTTTTCTTCTATATCTAATAGGCTTTTAAAGCCATCTATTGAGTTCTTAATACCAGATATTGTATATTTTTTAGTTCTAGAATATTCATTATGTCTTTTTTGTAGATTTTAGTCCCTACAAGAATTTTCTACACTTTTATGCATTTCTATCATTCTTTTATTTTCTTGAACATATTAACGACAGATACTTTGAAGTTTTTCCATTATTTATATTTTTTTCAGCTTGGTTTTTGGCTATGTAGTCTAAAAGGGAGAAAATAGAGTTACGAGATCATAATAGAGAAACCTAGTCGTGGTGATAAGATTTTAGACTTTAAATCACAGATGCCTGAAGCATTATTATCTCTGGACTTTTCAAAATGTGAGCAAAAATCTTTGCCATATATTTCCTGTACATAAATCCATTCAGATGGTGGCATTCTGTCATCTGTAACTAACAGATGTATAGCAGGATTAAGGTTAAACAGATGTTTAAGATAAAGTGAATAGACAAAACCAAATTACTTTAGTAAAAATTGCAAGAATTCTGTGGCATTTCCTCTCCCACAATATGAAGAGGTAGGGGCAGGACAAATTGTGTATTTTCACCCCAAGTTTTAAGGAAATCACCCACAGGGCACAATAGCACAACAAGATTCCCTGGAGTATGAGGCACATAATAATTTCTAATTCATATCTCAATAATCTAAATATAGATCTTGAATGTTATGACAGAAAAGTGTGTGCTTCCCAACTACTAGATATGACTTGTAACTTTTGCTCTAAAACAAAGCTATTTCAAGTGATTTCTCCCTAAGAAAGACATCAGTGAAAAAAAAAGAGAATATTTTTGACAAGGTTACAAGGTATATAATGTCACATTTCACCTCCAAGAGGAAAATTTCACAAGCTTTTGTTCATGTTACAGAAAATTGACTCTAGACACTTGGCTCAGATTTAATACAATTTTTCTAGCATTAAAACAAAATTTATTTTATCTTTCATTTCCCTTTGACTATATTTACTCACCCTCTCCCTAGTTAATTTGTCTAGGACTATAAATGTATGGATTATCTATTCCTTAGGAGAGGCTACATCTATATGTCACTCTTACTCCTTGATGCTTTGGAATTCAACTATGAATATAATAATTCTGTGAATCTATCTAGTGTTCTGGAACTTAGAAAATGCTTCTAGTTTCTCTGGAATGAGATATTTGGGATTCAATTTTTTCTTTATTCATTCATTCATTCATTCATTATGCAATGCTCAGACATTAGATAGTAATTTTATCATATTATAAAGAAGAAAAGTAGCAACACCTGATACTTACCAGAATATAAAAAGAGAATTGCAGAAGGAAGACAGATGGCTAAAATTTTCTAAGTTTACTAAGATTTTAATTATTGGCCCCATTTTAAGATTGTTGTTAAGGAAGAAGAATATATTACTGCAAAAGACTGCCAATAAAGAAGTTTTTACATTTATATTTAATGTGTCATAATTTTATTTTATTTTATTTTATTTTGAGGGTAATATTTTTAAGATCCATTGTCTTAATTTTTCTCTTTTTAATTTTTTTTTTATTTTAATAGATTTAGGAGATACAAGTGTTTTTTATTACCTGGATGGATTGTTTAATGCTGAAGTCAGGGCTTTTAGTGTACCCATCATGAGACTATTATACATTGTACCCAATAGTTAGATTTTATTGTCCACTCCCTTCCCATGTCCTCATTCTTAGTTTTCAATGTCTGTTACACCACTTTAGGGCCATATATATCCCTCATTTAGTTCCCACTTATAAGTGAGATCAAATGGTATCTGTTTACTTACTCCTGAGACACTTCATTTAAGATAACTTCCATCCAAGTTACTACAAAAAAAACATGATTGCATTTCTTTTTATGGCTGAGTATACTTCATAGTCTACATATACCACATTTTCTTTAGCTACTCATCAGCTGATGGGCACTTAGATTGATCCTATAGCATCACAATTGTGAATTGTGCTGCAATAAACATTTAGATGAAGGTGTCCTTTTGATAAAAAAGACTTATTTTCCTTTGAATAGATACCTAAGAATGGGATTACTGTATAAAATGGTAGGTCTACTTTTAGTTCTTTGAGGAATATCCATACTGCTTCCATAGCATTTGTACATTGCCACCAACAGTGTATAAGCCTTTCTTTTTAACCATATCTCTACCAATATATATTATTTTTGACTTTTTAATAATGGCCATTCTGACAGAGGTTAGATGGTATCTCATTGTGATTTTAATTTGTATTTTCCTGAAAATTAGTGACAATCAGTTTTTTTCCCATATATTTGATGGCCTATTTATCTATAGTCTTTTGGGGAAAAAAATTTGTTCCTGTCTTTTCACAGTTTTTGGTAGGATTATTTCAGCTTTATTTACAGATTTGTTTGATTTCCTTGTAGAGTCTGGATAGTAGTCCTTTGTTGGATGTATATTGGATATATAGTTTGTGAATATTTTCTCCCATTCTGTAAGTTGTCTATTAACTCTGTTGATTATTTCTTTTGCTGTGCAGAATCTTTTTAATTTTAGTTCCCATTTATTTATTTTTGCTGTTGTTGCATTTGCTTTTGAGTTCTTACTCACAAATTCCTTGCCTAGGCCAATGTCCAGAACAGTTTTCCCCACGTTTTTTACTAAATTTTTTATGGTTTCAGGTCTTACATTTAAGTCTTTAATTGATCTTAAGTTAATTTCTTTATATGACGAGAGACAGGGATCCAGGTTCATTCTTCTGCATGGGGCTATCCAGTTTTCCAAGTACCATTTATTGAATAGGGCATCCTTTCTCCAGTGTATATTTTTGTCTGCTTTGTCCATCTTCAGTTGATTAGAGTTATCTGGCTTTATTTTTAGGTTTTTTATGTTGTTTCATTGATCTATACATCTACTTTTATATCAGCACCATGCTGTTTGGGTTACTATCATCTTGTAATGTAATTTACATTAAATGTAATTTGAAGTTGGTTAGTGCCATGCTTCCAGATCACATATTAACAACCTCATGTCACAACTCAGGAATCTAGAAAAAGAAGAACAAACCTAATCCAAGACTAGCAGAAGAAAAGAAATAACAAAGACCAGAGTGGAACTAAAGGAAATGGAAACCAATAAAACAATACAAAGTATCAATGAAAGAAAAAGTTGGTTCTTTGAAAAGATAAACTAAATTGACAGGCAACTAGCTAGATTAGCCAGAAATAGAAGAGAAATGATTCAAATAAGGTCAATCAGAAAAGAGAAAGGAGACATTACAAGTGATCTCACAGAAATACAAAATATCATCCAAAACTACTATGAAAAACTCCACACACACAAACTAGAATCTCTAGAGGAAATAGACAAATTTATGGTAACGCACAACCTCCCAAGTATGAATCAGGAGGAAATAGAAATTCTGAACAGACCAATAACAAGTAGAGAGATTGAAACAATAAAAATAAATAAATAAAAGCCCAGGACCATATGGATTCACAAGTGAATTCTACCAGACCTACAAAGGAAAACTGATATCTATCCTACTGAAACAGTTCCATAACTTCAAGAAGGAGGAAATCCTCCCTAACTCATTCTATGAAGCCAGTATCATCCTGATATCAAAGCCAGAAAAGGGCACAAGACAAAAAGATAACTATAGGCCAATATCACTTATGAACATAGATGCAGAAATCCTCAGCAAAATACTAGCAAACTGAATCCAACAACATATCAAAAAGATAATTCACCATGATCAATTAGGTTTCATTCTAGAGAAACAAGGATTATTCAGCATATGCAAATAAATAAATGTGATTCACCACACAAAAAGAATTAAAAACAAAAACTATCTCAATAGATACAGAAAATGCATTCAGTAAAATAAAGTTTCATAATTTTAAATTATTTGAATTATGCTGCCACAAGGCATGTTGGTGAAATTGAATTCATATGAGCTTAGTCAAAAAACTCTAAGTTTAGGCTGGGCATGGTGGCTCATGCCTGTAGTCTTAGCATTTTGGGAGGCCAAGGCAGGAGGTTCACTTGAGGACAGGAGGTCAAGATCAGCCTGAGTAACCAGACTCCATCTCTACAAAAATTAGAAAACTTAGCTGGGAATGACGGCACACATCTGTAGTTCTAGCTACTTGGAAGGTTGAGGCAGGAAGATTGCTTGAGCCCAGGAACTTTAGGTTGCTGTGAGCTATAATGACACTGCTGCACTCTGGTCCAGGCAAACAAGTGATATCCTGTCTCAAAAAACAAAACAGAAATAAAATAAAACCTCTAAGTCTGATTTACAGTTCTGGTACTTAGACTTCTGACAGTGAGCTGGTTACTAAGCATCTCTATACTTCTCTTTTCTCATCTCTAAGATGGGTGCTACAGTGGGTGTTATGATGTGATATCAATGTGTATTTTAGTTTGTTCAGGCCTTATTCAGAGAAAAATTATTTGTTCTAGTCAGAATTTAATTCTTCAGAAATATTCAGATATATTTTATTTACAATGGTCACACTCCAAAGGCAGTTAATGTCTTAAGCCTTTATTAGCCATCAATAACTTAGGCTTTTCTATTTACCATAGGAAATACAAATATTAAAATTTAAATTTTCATTGGTGAAATTAATGATTTATTGATTTGCATAATGGATGGTAAAATTATATCTATGGATATATTAAGCAATATTTAGGAAGTGTGGATTGATTACAATATTTTAACATCACTCTTTATACTTTCTTAAATGAGGTAAGGTCTGTAGTTTGTAGTCATTAGTGATTGAAACCAATGCTTAATTGTTAAATCATCTTATGTCCAACTATTAAGACAAAGAAAGTTGGAGTGATATATATTTGTCTAAAAATAAGATAATGAAATTATGCCCCTAGAATATGATCACATCCTCTTTCAGCAAACTTCTTGGTCAAGATGCGGGTAAATTACCTAGCAAGACAGAAAGCCAAGACAGGTTACATGAGCTGTATTGTGTCTGTTTACTAAAGAATGTGTGTTTAATAAATGGCTGGATGTGCATCCTGGTAACAAGTTTGTACGGCCAAAAATTTTGGTGATTATATTTTAAACCAAAATTAGCTTAAAGATTGTGCTTACCCCATTGTTTTACTTCAGTTCACAAAAATAGTTATTCTAAAATTGCTTATTTCTTAGGATAGGACTAAATAAAATCAATTCCTAATGCAATGTGGCTACATATTGGGTGCTCAGTAAAATACTGTATCTGTTAATTAAAATTAGAAGATGGATTGCTCATTACATTGCGTCATCATATCTGGGAATCTAAGATGAGTAACATAGGACTGGCAAAATCTAGAAGACAATTAGAATAAGTGAATCCTCAATTAGTACAGGCATACCTCATTTTATCACGCTTTGCTTTATCATGATTCACAGATACTGCATTTTGTACAACTAGAAGGTTGGTGGTAAATCTGCATCAAACAAATCTATCAACACAATTTTTTTTCAATAACATGAGCTCAATTCTTGTATCTCTGTCACATTTTAGTAATTCTTACTATATTTAATTTTTTTAAATTATTACATCTGTTTATAGTGATCTGCATTCAGTGAACTTTGATATTATTATTTTAATGGTTTTGGGGTACCATGAACCACATCCATATAAAGTGGTGAACTTAATTGATAAATGTGTGTGTTCTGACTGCTCAACCTATCTGGTGATCACACATCTCTTTCCTTCTCCTTGGGCCTCCCTATTCCCTGAGACACAACAGTGATGAAATTAGGCTAATTAATAGTACTACAAAAGCCTCTAAGTGTTCAAGTGAAAGGAAGTCTCATGTCTCTCACTTTAAATCCAAGGCTAGAAATGATTAAGCTGTGAGGAAGGCATGTCATAAATAGAGATAAGCCAAAAACTAGGCCTCTCATGCCAAACAGCTAGCCAGTTTGTGAATACAAAGGAAAAGTTCTTGAAAGAAGTTAAAAGTGCTACTCCAATGAAGACAGGAATGATAAGAAAAAGAAACAGTCTTATTGCCAACATGAAAAAGTTTGAGTGGTTTGGATCGAAGGTCAACCCAGCCACAACATTCCCTTAAGCCAAAACCTAACCCAGGGCAAGGTCTTACTGCTATTCAATTCTATGAGAGAGGTAAGAAAAGTTGAGAAAAGTTGGAAGCTAGCTGAAGTTGCTTCCTGAGGTTTAAAAAAAGAAGCCATATCTATAATGTGAAGCAGCAAGTGCTCTTAAACTGTAAGTTATCCAGAAGATCTAGCTAAGATAATTGAGAGAGGTGACTACACTAAACAACAGATTTTCAATGTAGAAAAAAGCCTTCTATTGTAAGAAGATCCTATCTAGGGCTTTCATAGCTAGAGAGGAAAAGTCAGTGCCTGACTTCAAATCTTCAAAGGACAGGCCGACTCTCTTGTTAAGAGCTAATGCATCTGGAGACTTGAAGTTAAAGTCAATGTTCATTTACCCTACCAAAAATCCCAGTGCCCTTAAAAATTATGTTAAATTTGGCCAGGCATGGTGGCTCATGCCTGTAATCCTAGCACTCTGGGAGGCCGAGATGGGCGGATCGCTCAAGGTCAGGAGTTTGAAACCAGACTGGGCAAGAGCGAGACCCCGTCTCTACTATAAATAGAAAGAAATTAATTGGCCAACTAAAAATATATAGAAAAAATTAGCCAGGCATGGTGGCACATGCCTGTAGTCCCAGCTGTTCGGGAGGCTGAGGCAGCAGGATCGCTTGAGCCCAGGAGTTTGAAGTTGCTGTGAGCTAGGCTGATGCCACGGCACTCACCGTAGCCCGTGCATCAGAGTGAGACTCTGTCTCAAAAAAAAAAAAAAAAAAAAATTATGCTAAATTTACTGTACCTGTGCTTTACGAATTAAACAACAAAGCCTGGATGACAGTACATCTATTTATAGCATGGTTTTTCAAATATTTTTAATCCCACTCTTGAGAAGTACTGCTCAGAAAAAAAAAATATTTTAACATGTTATTGATCATTGACAATGCACCCAGTCACCCAAGAGCTGTGATGAAGAGGCACAAGGAGATTAATTTTTTGATGCCTGCTAACACAACATCCAATCTAGAGCCTATGGATCAAGGATAAATTTTATATGGTTATATCATATACATATATATTCAATTCTATAGTTCTTAGTATATTTGAAGGTCCTACCTATTCAATAAATGCTACATGTAAGTATGCATAAGAAAATTGTATGGCTTTATAAAACTCCCCATTGTATCAACATCCTTCACTGTAGGTAAAATAGCTATAAATTTAATTGTCTATTAGCTGAACATCTGTTACTCAGTTTATTGAAATTTAATTGCTTATGTGATTCTGGATTGCAAGCAGTTATAATAAATGTGCTTTACAGATTTTTCAAAAAACTTTTGAATAAATTATTTTCTTTTTTCCTTTTAGCAACAAATGGAGCAGACATTATCACTTTACTTTCTTCATTTTGTATCCAAGAAACCTGAAACACAGAAATTGATTAATAAAGTTACTAAAGTCAGTCAGCTTATAAAACATTGAA
The DNA here is from genome assembly GCA_963574885.1 of Lepilemur ruficaudatus. NCBI lineage: Eukaryota > Metazoa > Chordata > Mammalia > Primates > Lepilemuridae > Lepilemur > Lepilemur ruficaudatus. Next base: position 42,475 of record CAUYRT010088215.1, read on the forward strand.
CTCTGATTTCAACTGTGCAGGGTCTTTTTCTGCAACTTTCTATGCTTGTTTTAGCATACCTAATGTCACTGTCTTGTTTTGAAATTTAACAGCTTTGACAATTTTAGAAATTAGGGGTTTTTTTTCCAAATATTTATTGTTATAAAAAGATGTACATGGGTCATTGAGTACAAAACTAATTTCCCAACTGAGCATATAATTTCAGTTTTATGAATATACACTGTTATCTTCTATATTACATCTATACATATACTGAAACCTCTCTAGAAGATTATATGCTAAACCATCATAACAAATACTTCTTAATTTACATGGCATGGCTCTACTCCATTTTAAGTGTATAATTAAATGGTTACTAGTAAATTTACCAAGTTGTACAGCTAAACACATAAGTCAATTTTAGAGGATTTTCTTCCCCCTATTGAAACCCCTAATACCCTTCACCAACTACATTTCAGCATGGCCCTCCCCTCCACAGTGCTCACCACATCCCTCAGATGTGGGTCTACTGACCTCTCCCTGCATTCTTACTGAACACCGCCACGATTTGTGCACCATAATGTTAATCAGTCAGTACCAATTTGATGGTGAATACATGTGGGGCCCATTCTTCCTATCTTGTGTCACCTCACTTTGAATAATGGGCTTAAAGTTAAGCTTAATCCAGGATAATATAAGCGGTGCTAGTTCACTGTCATTTCTTAAAATTGAGTAATATTCCATTGTAAACATATACCAAATTTTAATAATCCAGTCATGAATTGACGGGCACTTGGGTTGTTTCCACGACCTAGCAATAGTGAATTGTGCTGCCATAAACATTCGGGTGCAGAGGTCTTTATAATAGAATGACTTATGTTCTTTTGGGTAGATGCCTAATAATGCTATTGCTGGATTGAATGGTAATTCTATTTGAAAAAATAAAAATTCTTAACTCTTGAAAACAAAACATAAAAAGAATCAGTAATGTTTAAAAAAAAGTCATAAAAATAATTTCAGTCTACCATAAATTCAGTCCCACGTAATTCTTGTTCTGCTTGATGTTGGTTAGCAATTGTCATGAATTTTTCAGCTTTTTACTTTTATTTATTTATTTTTAACTTGATATTTTGGCTTGGCAATGCATCAGCTTTTTAGGGTCCCAGAAGTTTTTTACCTAGTCCAGTGGTATGATCTGTAAAGTTATCAGAAACCTATATTCAAGAGTACTTGTTAGTCTTTTCCATGAATTTCCTTGAAGAAAAAACAAATTTTGAACTTTTGCTAATTATTAACTGCTCTTTGAGAAGAATCAAGGTAAAACAATGTTTGTGGATAACAAAAAACTTAGAATAGCAATGGTTAAAGATGCAATTGACAAGGAAATTTGGTTATTTCTGTGGCATACAACAATTTAACATAATAATGATAACTATGACTGATAACATATACCAAGATGTATCAGATTTTCAGGAATTTCATACAATTTTGGAACATCTGTTAATATCTCATTTATACAAATATAACTCAAACTTAAACTCCATTTCTTATTTGACAATCCTTCCCATGTGGTTTTTACATACCAAATAAGGCTAAAATGTCTCTCTTCCAGAGTTTTTTTTTTAATAACATTTAATTTTAGAATTTGAAATTTGATTTTGGGAAATTTGTCAAATATCAAAAGTTTAAAACATTGATATCAAGATAGGATCACAGTTTACTATAAAATAGTAGTCATTTGTTTAGCAAAAGTATTAATTCAAAGACTACAAAAAACTTTACTATTTGATAGAGAGGAAACTCAGTTTTCCAAATAGTCAAAAACTCTAGTAAAGATGGCCTAAGACCAACAGAATCTGTGTCTTCCTCTCTCCCCTCCTTTTTTTTTTTTGCGATTTATGCAAAATCTTTTGCTATCTTTAATTCACTCTATGAAAATCTTATTCAAGAAAGAACACCAAATTGTACCTTTGTATCAGTGTATTATTAATATTAAACCTAATTTTAATAAAACTTTATAAACAGACCCATTCAATCTCAGTCCACTTTGGCCACACAAGATTTCCATAAAACTTTTATAACTTCTTACAAAAATTTTTCTATCCTTTTTCCTCAATTTATCATATTTATTTAATTTATCTATCTCATTTTTCCTGCCTTCATTATTTCTGAAACAATCTTCAAGTAACCTGTAAACTAGACAAAATTACTGTTTTTCCCTCAACAAAAGCATATTTTCAGGTTCTATAACTTTCTTGGTAAAACAGATCTCACTTTCGCTATATACTCTGTATAAAGAATTGTTTCCCTTCTTATCTCTAGTTTTAGTTACCATAAATTAGTCAGAATTTAACTGTTATATAACTTTAATTCAGTATGAAAACCTAAGAAGTAATTTTAACTATCAGTCACATACTAACAATTTATGAATGCACATTTTATAATTTTTACAAACATAGGCTTTCTAATAGAAAAATTTTTAATGTAGAACAGGACATATTTACTAACAGATCTAAATAACTTTTATTTCTCTAAGAAGCCAAAAGTATATGAGCTTAAACTGATATTCAGTAATTAATGTATTAGCATCTTATTTGGAAATGATCTAGATATTCAATGAATATCCATCATTTCATTTAGCTGTGAGAGTAAGCTCTAAGGGTACAGTTACCAAAAAGATTTGAGAAACCTTTTTAAGTAAACATATTGTAAAGCATAATTATTATTAAAAATTCATTTATAAACTTTTATTTAATTTATATCTACTTAATTTATTCATTCTTAACAGTTATGTTTGCAAAATTTTATGAGAACATTAGACAAATCTAGCCATTACCTTAAGTTAAATTTTCTATTAACCATTTTTATATTAGTATATATTAGGTAAATATCATAAAAGCAAAAACTTTAAAGTTAAATACATGTATATGTTGATGGTAACTCAGAAGACACAGTTATGTTTATGAAACCAACAATATTAAACTAGTCTTATTTACCAAAGACTACTAAAGTCAGGTGAACTTGAAAAGCATTTGGGCATATTTACTAATTTTATGAGCACTCATATAAGTCAGTTTGGTACATGTAGACAATATACAAACACAGATATGTACACATAAAAATACAAACATGTACCGATAAAGACTTTATAGCTTTGATATTAAAGTTTCACCCACAAGACAGGTAAAACTCACTAGTTTAAAAGGACAGTTGGATTAAATGGTGACTCCGTGAATGGAACAAGTTAAAGTGAATCTGTCCCAGATGGCTGAAGCCCTTACCGAGTTTTTGAGAAAGCAGGATAGCAAATTTATATCTCAAAGCAAAGAAAGAATTTAAGCTTTTACAAGAAGGAGTTTGGGTGTGTTAGAGGAAGAATAAAAATGGATGCCAAGGTAAGATCATATGCAATTTATCACAGAATTTTATAAGAAAACATACAGATAAGCCTATTGAAAATTTAGAAACCTTTTCAGAATAACCAGCTGAATGCCAGAAAGTCACATTTCAGAGACCAATCTCATTTGATATCTGGTTTCTAATTTAATCTCTTCCAACTGGACCATTGAGCTCAGGACAGAGCCCATTAACAAATAGGGCCAGCAAGGCATTTGAAGTTTTTAGGGCCTAATATTTAAATATGTGAGAAGCAAGCACAGATGGAAAGACAGAGCATCTAGAACTTTACAAGTCAAGGATACCAGCTTTTACATTAAACCTTGAGTTCCAAAAAAGAGGGAAATGCAACGAGACCAGGCTGTGCAACACTTCCAGAGTGCACCTTGCTACAAAGACATTCCCCCAAGGCTGGGGGGGGTGACCCAATGCCAGTCGGCCCACTCTGATCAGCCCATCCCCCATGGGAATCTCATCCCTTGGTAGAGAATGTTTTCACCACCTTTAAGTGTCTAATTCATGCGTTTCTTATCTAAGCATGCAAAGAAATGACTAGCCTGCCCCCTGCAGTAACAACCACTCATTGCAGCCACCATCAGCCACCTCCCCAACTGCAGTCCTCACCAGTGACTTGTCAGCCATCGCACATGTGAGGGTCAAGTGCTCTTTCATGATACAAAGTAATCCTTGGAACCCCCAAAGCCAACGAGAACGCAGTGCAAAAGAGAGCAGAGCTGTAGACCTGAGAGGAACCTGTGGACTTAAGACTCCACGAGGAAGAAGACAGGACCCCAAAAAGCAGTTGTGTGGAGCCCCTTTCTGTGTTCCCCTAGGGGTCTTAGGGCTTCTGGGGGGTCTCCTCTAGATTCCTTTATGTGGTATCGAAGACGGCAAAGGGGAAGGATGGGCCGGGGGAGTAAATGGGAGAAAGAAAGCACACAGGGGGACCAAGCACATAATTTTTTAAGAAGAGGTTTAAGTCGAGTGAAAAATATACCCAAATATGGATCAGAAAGAAAAAAAGTAGAAAGGCCTTTTAAAAAATCAATAAAAAATAAACAAGTAAAATCTTGAATATCATCTTTTAATTAAGCTGACTCCTGACCATAGAGCTCCTCTTAAAAAAAATCCTTTCAAATCTATTATCAGATTTTAGCCAGAATAGATGGCTTATATTGCTGTGTTTTGAACTTTTTTTAACCAAAGGTGCTTTCCCAAGTGACTCATCAAAACCAGTAAGCTTTACCAAGGTTCTGGCAGAACAGTCCTACAAGATCCAGAACCACCCCAAAGACAGCCCAAAGAAAGGAAAATTTTGCTAGCCACAACCCACATCTGTCCAGCCACATTCTCTAGGGTCTCAAAGGCCCAAAAGTCTCATGTGTTCTCCACAGATGGAAGAAGACAGGAAATCAAAAACTGCCCATGGAAGGGAAAAGGATCAATAATAAGTGAGTACCCCAAAAGTCAGAAATCACACAAACATCAAACCAAAAGGGACTGGTTCCCTGACCAAGAATCAAACCCAGGCTGCAATAGTGAAAGTGTAGATTTTTACCTGCTAGACTACAAGGTGGTGTGGCAGTCACTACAAGTTCTGCAGGGGATCCGAAGCAGGCAGTTTGAGCTTACAAAGTATTTTAACTTTGCTTTAGGTTAGAGCTTTGCACTTTAATTTTATCAAGAGAATTTCTGAGGCTAGCTATGACACTATTATGTCTGTCTTTTAATTTGATCTTGCTATCAATACAAGTAAGGCAATTGTTTGGAATAAGAGTGCTCTAAATTGTTTTTTTACATATATATAGGCATCTTTCTAATACAAAGGACCCATCTTTTGACCATTGATTAGAATTTCCAGTGGTGTACTTATTCCAATAGTGACTCAGTGCAACAGCCTCTTCATGGAAAGCCGAAGATGTAATTGTCCAGGTTTAGAAAGAGTGGTGTCCCAGAGAGGGCATAGAAGAGGCACCCTTGAAGATCGATCCCCACCCAAATATTTACTCTCAGGAATAGGCTAAGACAGTAAAAGACTCTTGTTGCCGCAGACATTCAAGGATTGTATTTATACACTGCCTGTGATAACCCACATATTCTGGGGGCCACTGGTCACAGACCCATTAATCTGTGACACTGGGTAAGGCTGTCCCAGAGCTGGACTTCCCTAGCACTAACTGGGTAACAAAGGTTGAGATGACAAAAGCCCCATACGGATGGGACTTCTTAAGACAAACTCCCTCTAAGAGCTTGACACGTCCTGAACAAACATATGCAGCTTAAACTCTTACATGTCTTGGGTTCCTAGCTGTTTTCAGACTGGCCATCTGACATAACCCAAAATTCATGCCCCCTACGTGGCAGAGTCCACAAGAGAGTGCTCCCACTTGGTCACAAGTCAAGCCCTCAAGGACACAAGATGAGGGGGGAACCGCATCTACTTTATATTTTGGGGACCCACAGCAAAGTTTATATGGCAGTCTGGTCAGAGCTGCAAAACTGACCAGTCTGCGGGGCTACCTCAAACAATAGGCTTATTAATAGCAGTTTTAGGCCCGTGTTCTACTCTGTGGTACCCCTCTTTATAACAGAACAACACAGAAAGATAAGGACTATTTGTAGGAGGAAAGAGATCAATATGAATATTCATACCAAAAAGTACACCAGAGTCACTACACCCAAGACTAGTCACACAAATTCTTCTTTCTCACTAATCAAGACTTTGCAGAGAAAAAAGATACATGGATTTTTACCACTCACTTGGCTGGATTCCACAGAAAGAGATGCTGGGAGCCACGCTGGTAAGAGATTCTTACCATTCTGCCAACTTGTCAGGTTCAGGGTCCCTTGACGGCAGCTCCCAAGATAGAGTGGTTTTGGTACTCTGCTCACTGTGCCAAAGCTGTAGGGGCCAAGGGAAAACTTCCCCTTTGTCCCCTGAAGTTTTCCTGAAAAATTAACTGACAAAAGGTAGATTCATAGGAGAAATGGCATACAGATTTATCAGCATGCATGGGGAAATCACAGAGTGATTAATCCCCCTTCCATGCAATGGGGTACAGATAATATGTACTCTCATTCTCGGGGGAAAGGAAGGTAGAGAAGTGTGGATGATTTTAGGAGGGTAGTAAGTGACTTAGGAGAATTAGGAGAACTCAGTGGGCTTGAAGAACATGCAGTGGCCTGGGACAAAGTCTCTTGGACCCACAGAGCAGACAATGGTTTGTGACAAAAGTCTGTCCAGGTATCTTGACAGACTTCTACCTTTCTTCCTGCCATATGAGTTCACTTAATGAAAACTCAGGAAAGGGACCAGACATAACTGTATTCTTCTTTGGAGGGTGCAGACTTTAGGCAGATAAGAGAGCTTCAGAGAACAACTTTGTCTTGTGCTTTGGGAGAGACAGAGGATTGATAGACCTTGAGCCGCCTTCTTCAGTTCGGCATATCAAAGGGCCATATTTTGGTGTGTCAGCTTCTGAGCCCCAACACACAAAATCTATTTATCCAAGTGCCTCCTTACAATTATTATGTTGATGTCTAATAGCATCTCAAACTTGGCATGTCCAAAAAGGAAAAGAAGCTTGATATTGCCACCAAACCTGGCTCTAGTCAGTCACAACTAGTGGCCAAAATACAGGAGTCCCCTAGTCCTCTGTGATGACTCCTCCCTACCTCTCCTCTGGTCATGTAAATTCAGAGGATCCCCTTGGCTCTACCTTGGTATCTCCTGTATCTCACCCCCTCTCCCACTTCTTTAGACAAGACACTTTTCCCCTAGGCCCCTAACCACTCACTCTATTCTCCCCTTTCTCTGCCTTCTCCCTGTAATCCATGTTCCACACAGCAGCCAGAGTGAGTTTTAAAGCTGTAAGTCAGATATTCCGGTTTAAACCCTCTAAGAGCTTCCATTGCACACAGCATGACAGCCAAACCCGCTAAGGTACCTGTAGGGCTCCACCACGTGATATGCCCCTGCCTCCCTCCCCAACCCCACCTCCTTCCAGTTGCAGACACACAGACCAGCCTCCTCCTGTCCTCAAACAGGCCAGCCGTGTTCCGACTCAGCACCTTTGCACGTGTGTTTTCATGGCTTAGAGTACTCTTCCCACAAATCTGCCCATGCTGGCTTTTTGCCATCCAGGTTTTAATTCAGAAGTTGATTCAGAGGACCCTTCCCTGACCACCCAATCTGAAATGGCATATCCTCCATGCTCCAGTTACAATCAAATTCCCTCTTATTCAAAGACCTCATCGTTCTCTGAAATGATGTCATAATCATTTATTCATTATCTGCCTCTCCCACTAACACATAAGCTAGAAGACAGAAAATGTCCTCTTGTATTCATGGCTATATCTCCAGCACCTAGAAAAAGCTAGCAATAAGTATTTGTTAAATGAACAAATATCTTCTTCACCCAGTAGATTCTATCTCGCCTTTAACAAAGACAGTCTTTCTTCCCTCCCAAGATCTTCTGACAACTCCATGATGCCTCAGGGAGCCTCACTCAGTCTGAGGAGTTCCCAGCTTCTCAAAGAAAGAACTGGAAACCAGAGTTAGCTAAGGAAATGGTCCCTCAGCTTCTCTACTCATGTCCCCTCAAAAGAAATCTGGAAAATAACGTTATGCCTTCCCAATTTTTGTTTAACGTGATAAAATTTAACTTGGGAAAATTGAAATTATTGTTACATCATTATATCTATTCCAACACAATAATATTTGAAAAAAGGATGTTATTACATGCTTTAAAATATAAATTTATGTAAACTTTGAAGCTACGGATATAGCTCATTTAGAAATCCATGGGTTATATCATCTAACTGGCAAAGACAAACTTCATTATCAAACCAATAAGCCCAATCAGATTTAATTTCTGTCAGGAGAGTTAGCCTTCATCTTTGAATTCATACTTCTGTGTTAATAAATAGCCCCTTCATGACACTTTTTCTCTTAAATTGAATTCTAGGATATGTGAGTAGATAAAATAGAAAGTTTGTTGACAAGCTTTGTAGACAAAATACAAAGTTTGTTGCCTGGATAAAATACCTGCCATGATCTTCATTTTTTTAAAAATTTTATTTTATTTATTTCATTTATTACCAATTCTCTCATTTCCTCTTAGGAGACTCACCTTTAGGAACGAGGCATTTGGTTGTTATTAGGATGGAAGAAGTGAGATTGTTGAATGTAAATTTTCACGCCCTACTTCTCTGTGATGTATCTGAATATACACTTTCCCATCCTATTTTTCACACCAAACTTATCCTTGTGCTATGATGTGGTATGTGATACGATGTGATGTGATGGCAGACAAAGGCATGAAGTCCTGCCACAGGCTCACGGTGCCTTGTTTAATTATTACTTTATTTGATACCCCTGAGAATTTTTTTTACCCTTGGAGCAATGCACCACAGTAAGATATGAGATGGAGGAAAGTTTTTGCCTTTATTCTGAAAAGTGGGAGGTGTGTGATTGTGAAGAATGGTGGAGAGTAAAAGGAGAACTAAAATAATAACCTCAACTGTAGGTGCATTCTGAGGCAGATCCGTTTCAGGCAAGAGTATATATGAATGCTAAAGAGCTGAAATTCATTGCCTTGAAAATATCACTTTCCTTATTCCCCTTGGAAAGTCTCCATGTACCCCTAGGACTGTGAGTACTCCAGCCTGAAGACAGCTGTGCCAAGAAGCCCTGTTTTGTTTGGCCATTGTTGCTATTAGGGCTACGCAGTGTTGCCCCTGACACGTTATAATCCAATCAGATTCTGTCCCTTTGCGCACTGCTAATTGATCTGGGCAAATACTATCTTTAAAACCTGAAAGTCCCAATAGTCTGCAATCCCTCTTCAAGTTCTGGTGCAGAGACCTGAACCTGGGCATGTCCAGCAGCAAGAACAAGCTTTCCAGAGCTCTGTCTGTGCAAAAGGTACAGAATTTGCCTCAGTTCACACAGAACCCAGGACTTCACATAGCAGAGTTACCTTGCTCTTGGGGGTTGCGCAAGCTCACGCACACACCCTGCCATTTTACCCAGGGCACGCTTGCAATACCAAAGTGGCCATAATGGAAT